>JAHWFP010022472.1:112943-156969 GCA_023313725.1 Lithobius niger | reverse complement strand
CCCCCCCCCCCCCCCCCCCCCCCCCCCCCCCCCCCCCACTAAACCACGGCGACTTCTCTAACATTAAAAATGATCGTACACATCTGAAGGCACGGAATGCCAGCTTGGAACTACAAGACTTATCGTAGTACAATAATAAATACTAGCAATTTATTGCCTCTGTTAACTCGAGTAAAGGTTATGATGAAGTTGGACATTGGTTGAACACAGCTGTAGAAGGGAAAGCCTTATATTACGGCCGGATTGTCGTCCAGAATTTACGTGCTTTATTAATACAGTTTCGATTGTAAATAAATAGTCGTAGATTGCATTGAGTAGGCTATCGTGCCGCTATGTTGCGATATTATGGAGCTTATTGCAGCAAAACGGCAAAAGAAATAATTAAAGTCACACTTGCTACTGGGACGTGAGACATACCAGATCCCCATCGACGGGTAAATCGTAAATTTAAAACACTCCTTCGTTTTAAATTAAACGAACCAAATGTTGACTAAGCTAAAAACCGCACCGAACAGTCAGGCCGCCATGTTGAAACGCAGCGCCACAGCGGAGGATTCCGGGCTAGTTGGGAGCGATTGTTGTGGACGAGTCCGAGTGGACGGGGCTTTTTCGCTTCGTATGACGTTTTAGGTGCGCTTGATGGGGATTCGGGCGTGATTGATGTGGAAAATGCGGGAAAATGGAAGCGCTTGTTGTGGGACGGAACCGCTTGCTGAGGGAGGTTGGTAGGCCTGGTTAATGCATTCAGTATACTTTATGTAATTAAAGAAATCAACCTTTTATTTTCCGTTTGAGGCTAAACATTCGTTTCATTGCTGCTTGATCCAATGTTGTAGTACGATTATGTCGGTAGCGCTACCGTCTGGCTGTTGTTCGTAACAGCGCATTAGCTTGTCTGCCATTTCTAACGCTTCATAGTTTGTTAACTCTATTATTTCAATGGTTTCATCGTCACGTTCGTCATCTTCACATTCCTGATCTTTACTGCTGTACATTGTTGCTCAATTTCGTCATCCGTCGTCAAAAGGCAGCCCTTCGTTGATTTCTTCATTGCACATGTTACTTCCTGGCAACTCTCGAAATAGCTTGCACCACGCAATTAGTGTTTTCACTTCGTGCATGTGCTGTTCATTTCGTCAGTAGTTGTGCTGGTGGACGCGTCGCGCTCTTCAGCTACTCCCGAACACATGGACACCATTTTCTACTTGTATTCGTGAATAGCGCCGTTCACAAGGTGCACACAGACCTGTAAACAGGCTTAAAATATGCAAGGGGGCTGAGACACATTGGCACACAGTTTCATGAAGCCCACACTCCTGGTTTTCATGCCCCGAAAGATTTAGTTTGCAAGTACTTGCGTAGTGTGCCGATCCACGATTCAGCCAGCATCAGGATTGCAACGTTAATGTTTAATTTACGCTAAAACTTAAGCACTGCTTCCACTGAATTATAGTCTTATAATTTACGAATCAATCGCTTCCTGTACAAACCGTTTTATCGTAATAATATTTAGTCAATTGGCTGAATCAGTGATATGGTGTTGGCTGGGAGAAACAAAGCAACAACACTGCCGTCTTCTGTTTTTAAAACCTCAGTATTACAGTGAGCTGGTTATTATCTAGAAGAAATGCACGTTGCGGTAAGCCCATTTCATCCATGTAAGTGCGGAATTTTGGCACAAACACTACTGAACCATAGAATACCTCTGCATTCATCCAAACAGAATATTGATTATAATAGCTTACAGGTAAAGCATCAGGACCAATATTTTTTAATGCTCGTGGATTTTTAGTCTTTCCTAGGATGGCAAGAGGAGGCCTGTGAGAGCCGGACGAGTTTGAACAAATGAACGCTGTTATGCGTTCTTTACGTCTTTTAAATTCGGATACATGAACTTCGCTGCGAAAGTGTAGTTCGACAGGATTTTTCCAATTTAGGCCAGTTTCATCTGCGTTGTACAGCTGCGCAGCAACAATGTTTGTTTCACAAATAAGGTGGTTTAACTTCAACAGCCGAGAGTTTCTCCCCTTGTGTACTTATATTACGGGCATGCACAGTACGGTTAGAAAAATAGTACTTCCGTACGTCAAGCCTTGCAAAGTGCTCTTGTAGTTTGTATCTGTGGCCTCTTGTGCCCCACTTCTGGAACCAGAGGCCATAGATATAAACAGCAGAAGCACTTTACAATACTTGACGTACGGAAGTACTTTTTTACCACTCGTGCTGGGCCATACCCGGAACAACCTTCCGTATCAAGATGCTAAGGCTCACAACTGTAATTTGTGGAAAGAACATTTTACCAGTTGTAAAATCTTTCTTTTTCTAGCCGTATAAGCTTGCTTCTGGCTGTGTATTTTATATTATTATTATTACTATTATTGTGCAGGCCGTGGAAGTGCTGAAAGAATTGCTTTAAATATTTTTTCCACATTTTTTTTTGCTCGTTCGTACGAATGGCTTGTTCCATTAATACTGGGCTACTTATCTGTATGCCTTAACTCCGTTTTTGTAAAAACCATGTATACATTGCCGTCTGCATGCGATAGTCTTGGCAGTCCTTATAAGTTTGTTGCTGGCTGCTGCCTTCCGTCGACACCAAATTGGCTGCAAAGTTAGAAGTTTATATTCAAAATCTTTACTATTACGCAATATGGTTTGTCCAATGATATATTCTGCATAAACAACACTGATTCAGGCACCTTTCTTCAGCTGATTGATGACGGCCAATTTTGTTTTAACATTAAACACTAATGGATATTGGCTCATCATCATACCTGCATGTGTGCTGTTGCACAACTAAGGCGGGAAGGAGTACTTGAAAATGTGATTGACTTTTGTTGGCGCCACAATCATTTGTTTAACAGCAAGGACTTTTAGGTTTTGCGCCAAAACCATGGCGGATGTGCAGGAGAACGTGGCCAAGTATTGTTGGCTATGATTGGTAAAACTGTTCTACCAAATTCAAATTCTGGCAGACAGCAAGAATGTGACCAGGATCCTAATTTTTCCTTTGAAGTGCCTGATGATGACAGTAGCATTGCTGTCGAAAATTAGCAAGACTCTGTGAGTGTCTTATGTATGAAATTGTGCGATGATGGAAGAAGATTGTAGTTTTAAAATTATTCAAATGTTTCATAGTACTGGTAATGATGTTTTTAACCAGAAACTGGATTGGTTAATGAATTCATAAGCTGATTGGTTGTCCGGTGGAGATTTGGATCCGACCGGTGCATATAAAAGGCAAAGGCTTCAGAGTCCGGTGTTCTATTCTCGTCAATTCTTGTGTTGAGAAAGATCGCTATAATGTAACCCAAATCTTGTCAAGATTATTCAGTATTAAACAAGGTTTAACTACTTCAAGTTTGGCTTCTACATTGAACACACCTTACAACACAACACGTTTATGTTTAGGTGTCATTTTGGGTAGTGGTGGGGGAAAAGAATCTTACGCGGACAGTTGGCGGTCTCAGATAAATGGAGTTCTGCTGTATGTTGAGCTGGAAATAATTCAGCAAAACAAACAATAAATTGTTCTTACCGGTACGGGATGTGAGGAGCCTTTTCAACAAGAGCATTGATTACTCGCCCAAGTGTTAAGAGGGACTGGTTGATATTACCTACATATACGGAAATGCATGTTAATCTGAGCACAAACAAGTTTGAGCTTAGGGAAATATATCAATACAGCGGCAGAAAAACCTACCAGCTTCCCGTGCTCTTTTGTCAACAGCACCTGACTTGCCAATATTTTCACTTCCTGCCAGATCAACCTGTTATACAAAATGTTTTTAAATGTTATTGTAAGAAGTCTAAATTTTGTACCTGCTATTATTGCACAATAAAAAATAGGGATGAAAAAAGTAAGTCTTTTTACCAAATTCAATTTGCCAATTTTCAGCAATTCTTCTCCATCCATAGTATTTTCTTTGATCGACACAGCAACAGAAAAAACTGAGTGGGAACGACTGAAAAAGAAAAGCGAATTAATTACATTCAATTAATTCAATTCCTTTTATACATCTACCAAACTCGACACTTGCTTGTAGAGCACAGGACATTAAGTTTTCTATTACTTTCTACCCATGTGAGACATTACCGTAAATCGTGTATTAAACACCCAGTTGGAGCTAAAGCCCACCCCCCTAAAATGCTGTAAGGTCAAAATCATGAAACGATGGAGCTAGTGCCCACCCCTTAAATCTTTTGTTTTTCTGTCGCAAAAATAACTAAAAGCATCATATTTCTCTCTCATATAAGCTACATATTTTTTTTTATCACAGTAGGACTTTTAACAATAATTAAGAATATACCAGAGACTAGGCAATAACTGTGTCCTAATGATTCTCGAGTATCTTAACAGTAACTTGGGATTACGAAAATAACATGGTTGACGTTATTTTCACAGTCTGTTTCATGACCCGTAGTATAAAAGGTTTATTTCTTCTCTTCAACATTATTGTCCTTGAATTCAGTGGTTTTCTAACCTCAAATTACAAGTTATGTTACAAAAATGGGCCAAGATTACAAACGATGTTCAACTGAGTGGATCAGGATGGAGCTCAGAACACAAGGTCATCAATTAAAGCTCAGCAGTAAATAATGGCTTAGTCATATTATATCCCTAGGCTCAAGTTTAAAATAAATATCATAATTATGTGTTATTAAATGGGAAGAAAATAAATTCATAATATAAAATTAATGAAATTAGATATTCTCAAAATTAATTTATTAATTTACTGCTGAAGTGCTCGCCATGGAAGTCAGCAGGCTGCACTAGGCAGCTGACTGGTTCCCGGCAAAAGTAATTGATAATTAGAAATTAAAAAAATTGTGCATTAGAATTTTTATTTTGCAAAATCGTGAAAGCTAAATAAAATTTCTGTGTAACAAACTTTATTACTTAATAATAACGTAATAATAATGTTTAAACTTTACTTTGTTGTACTACAAGACGCATGCAGTTTTACTGGGTGTGGTGCACCTTCCAGCTAACCACTTGAGTGCAATCGTTTGCTGTGTGAATGAGCTATAGACTACTGCAATTCAAATTTATAGCATTTAGGCCTGTTTGGATTTAATTAAACTGATGTAAACTGCATCCCAAACACTTGCGAGTGCTAATGACATAAGGTGCTATTAAAAAAATAACTCTTGGCTACGGTGATTGTTCCAAATGTAAAGTGCTTCAAAGTAGGCCTATATGAAACTGGAGAATGGTGTAGTTTCTTTAGCTAGGTTGAAAACTTAATGAAATTTGTTTGCTATTATTTTAAATTTAATATTAAATGATTTATATCATACATTGTGTAGGTTTAATACAAACTCGTGCAGATGTTAAAAACGTGATAAAGGGAGTCAGTTTTACCATCAGGGTTGTGTAGAAAAACTCATGGTGGAGAGATTTGTCTGGTTGATTCCGATAACGAACGAGACGTTATTTTGCTTACAAATTTGCGGATGATTATTTTTAACGCCCACCCCCGATTTTGGCCAAATTAACTGCATAAGCCCATGGGCGTTTCATACGCGATTTACAGTAGTTACAAAGGGGAAGCAGACTGCTTTTCCTGCTTACACGTGTTTTACTAAAATTGAGCAGTTTCAACAGAATAGATGCATTTAGAACTCTACCATCTTCATATTTTTCCAGTGTCCAGACAACTGAACGCACTATGTGTTCGTATTTATAGAGGTTGTCCAGTATCTTCTAGTACCGGTTTAATAGACTAAAATTGCAGAGCCCGAATTTTAGTTTTTATTACCTAACCAAAAATATCCATTACCTGTTTTAATAACAGTTCCCCCCTTTTGAGCTTATTTTTCCCTAGAGTCTTGAAAGTTGTCTTCCCTGCTGGGCTCTTAAGGTATTGTGCATGCGTGGGCCTAGGTCGGCTTGTATAAGCTCCAGCGCAGCCTTCCGTTGGTATCATTTCTCCACCTTCCAGAATCTAGCTCATGGAGGGGAGGCTTGGGCAGGAGTTAAGGTAATGTATATTTTCGGTTAAGGAATAAAAACGAGGTTTTAACCTCTAAAAATAGTTTTTACTTAGCCTAAAATACTTACCTGTATTTTATATATGCTTTACAATATTGGAAGTGCTACCCGTCCCAAACATGAATTTAATGCACTCTGGGTCCTTGCAACGGCGCTCCCTGGGGCCCGTGTCCACCGCTAGGTGGTGCCCCATTCCCGCTACTCCACACAGTTTGTTTGGGACGCGATCGAGATCGGTCGCAGCTACTACGTTTCTGTAACATGGAAGTCATCAATAACCCCAAAAAACGAGCGATCTGCCCTGGGAATGCGTTGGGTAAATGTTCTAACAAGCTTTATCATCGTGATCCCCACCCACGGTGTCGCAGATGCAGGGTTTGTAACTTTGGTTCGTTCAAATGTGCTGAATGGTGTAACACAACGGACCCGAAGATCGTGGCGGCCATCGAAGCTACATGGGCCGATTCGGACCGTCGGCAGGATTTGCGACGAAAAGAACGTGAGTTGGCAAAACAGGCGGCGAACAATCATGCACTTATCGACCCAGATCAATTTTTGGTGAATGAAGTGGACTCTCGTGCTTCGGAAAACGTGGACGAAGTGGTGGCGACCATCGGACAGGTCGCGGACACGTCCTTTGTTAGGCGGCTGCCCGGGACAGGCGACGCGTCCGGACAGGAAGTGAGCTTGGCTAACATGGTGGCACGTATAGTGTCCGAGCAGATGGCAGCGCTAGAAACGACACGTAAGAAGGAGTCGGAGGAGGTCGAACGCCGGCGTGCTCTCGAAACCCAAAAAGGTATCTTGGAAACTTTCGAAAGTTATTTTGGGACGAAGGAGTCGCCAAAATTACCAGTGGGAGCTACCATGGACACGGGAGGACAGTCCAGGGCCCGCCAACGTTCATTCACACCGCCGGGGTCGCCGCCACGGACTAACGTAAGTGTTGGTTGTGATGTTGATGAGTCATCACCGAAAAGGAGGAGATTGTTGGATACAGTACTCGGCATGGGTGCGGAGGCCGTGGGCAACGCCCCTCGGCCCCCTCCCAAATGCCGCTGGGACCGTCCCGGACAAGCTCCGGGATGGAACCGGATAGAGCCGACCCGCAAGGACGGGCGGACGCGGGGGGACAGGGCGGCGTGCCGCCTTGGACCCGCTCCCAGTCCGGGACAGCGGAAGCGTGTTACGGACAGGGCCAACCGATACAGAGACGGTCCGGGGCACGGTCGGACACAGCGGAGAACTACACGTATGTGGACTATAGTACGCAGTGGGACAGTCGTTGGTCACATCACGGCGGACAGTGGTCCTGGCCTGGGTACGCAGGCTGGAGCGGACAGGCGGGTCCAGGACACACATCGACACCGCAGCCCGGTACCGGGTGGAATTTGCCCGCGATGCCGCCCCCCCCCCCCTCCCCCGCCCCCGCTGTCGCTACAGGGAGGCGGACAGGACGCAGTTTTTTCGCCAGCGGCGCCACAGGGCAACGACGCGAGGCAGCAGAGTGCAACGGGGAGCTCGGTGAATGCGAGTGTAGGCGTTGTGCTACCGCCAGACGACCAAGCCAACCGGGGAGGGGAAGGGGCGGTGTTCCACGTGCCGCTCGCCCCTGTGCTTATACTCCCGGATGACAGCCAGACACCGAACGGGGACCTGGACCCCAGTGCGGACGGCTCGGCCAACGCCCAAGAAGCAATAGAGTGGAAGTGGCTGGTGGAGGAAGTCTATGGTTCCTTACCAAGCCTATTCTGGCCCCGGGTGGTGGTCCCGGTAATTGCAGAAGGGGAACCACCAGCGACGTCATTCGCAAACATGGACAGAACTGTTAAACAACAGAATCATCTTCCACAATCCCAAGTACTGTTTCGCCAATTGCTCGTGAACGGGGGCACGTTACGGGACGCGGGGAAGGTGCTGTCGGCCGTTAACCCTCCCCCCCCACCGGATCTGACGAAGGGGACCTTCTTTTTCTCGGCGGGGAACGCAGGTGCGCCAAGAGCGACACGCTACCGCACGTACGAGGAGACCGAATACGTGGCGGCGGAGGCAAGGATGGACATGGGCTCAAACCTACAGCGCCCACAGTGGATTCGTGTGGCGCCCGCACAATTCGAAATTTAGCAGGTTCGGGCCCTGCAATTTAAGCAGGTTCGGGCCCTGCAATTTTTGTCTTTTTATTGCCGACGAAAATATATTACCTGTTTTAATAGCAGACTTCGTCACATGGTGGAGGGCTAGGTTCAGAGTTCTCCCGCAGTACGAGCCGGCATCCCCAGGAAAGGAAATTTCCCGATAAAGAAACACCTGCAGTGCCAACCACTTTCACCCCGACGGCAGAGCATGGCGTTGTAGGACCTCAGCGGGCCTACTGAGTGCCTGGGTGAGATTGGGAAGTGCGGTTCGCTCAATTAGTTCAGTAATTCTACCGCATGCAGTGGTCCGTATCTTAAGGGGTACAAGGCAAGGAATCAAGCAAAATTGTTGAAAACAGCTTACCTTGTGGGAAGAGGTAAAGGAAGTGGATCATTGGAGCTTCTTGACGAGACGGAAGGTCAGGCTGAAGGTA
Organism: Lithobius niger; assembly: GCA_023313725.1. Taxonomy (NCBI): domain Eukaryota; kingdom Metazoa; phylum Arthropoda; class Chilopoda; order Lithobiomorpha; family Lithobiidae; genus Lithobius; species Lithobius niger. The sequence continues at coordinate 148,405 of JAHWFP010022472.1, read as the reverse complement.
AGACCTTGGAAGTAACGCTTGGTTCATGGCAGAAGCACTGTAGATGATGGAAACAGACCGGAGGTAAGGCAGAAGGGAAGAATTGACTGGTGATCGGGATATAGAGTTAGGTATGTCTGTCCATGTCTCTCCATGTATTGGTTTCTTCTTTTCCTTCCATTTGAGGAGACGGAGGAAAACAGAAAAAGACCACTTGCGAAAGTGGATGAAAGATGTAAAATCATAGATGAAGGTACAGAAGTCTTTTTTTTTTATGAGAGAGTTCATGGTGATTCGTGAATGAGAAGAAAAATGTTCTGTAAACTTGAGGACAAAATCTACATTAAGTTCAGGTCTTCCAATTCACGTACTGAAAGATGCAACCGCCTGGTGAGAGCTTCCCGTAAAATGGCTGCTGATGGGAAGGGGACGAGAGGATCTGGGGATACCGTGTCCTGTGTAGTTGAACTTGATTGCGGAGGGACAGGAACGCGGGGTAAAGTCACTGGCTTGGAACTAGGCGGACGAGTGCGGCTGCTTTGCTGTGAGCGGGAGGAAGTGTGGTAAGTTGCCGAGGAGGTGCAAAAGGTAAACGTGCCACCTCGATTTTCACTGACGTAGAGGAAGGTATGCTAGTTTTGACAGTGCAGATGCTAGACGTGCTTGGTGTTGCTGAGACTGCCTCCGTTGCAGGATGTTGTGGCTGAAGAGGAGGATGCGGAGGGCGCTTGTGCGAGACTACTGTCTTCTTCCGCGGGTGTTTCACGGTAGGATCGGGATGCTTGCTGATATAGCTTGTGTTGTTTCGGAGAGGTTGAAGGTGTTGTACGAAGCGACGTCTTCCGCTTTAAGGGTATGAAGGTACGTGAGCATTCAAGAGAAAGATGTTCAGGTTGACTTGAAACAGGACGTGTTATGGCACCGGAGGCGCCTTTCGTCGTTGATCCTTTAACAGCCGAAGTGCTAGGAAGGTCTCGCGGGAATGAGCCAGGAGGGAACGGAGGTGGTGCGGAAGAACGAGAGGCAGGCTTGGGCGAGGATTCTGCGGTCTTTGGAACAGCGGAGGCGGCTTTTTGTCGACGTGCTCGGTCTGCACATTGCTTGGATGACTGTTGGTGCTTCCTTATTGTGATCCAACGAAGCGGCGAAATGCTAACACATATTCTGCATTTTCTAGTCCAACCGTCGCACAAACGATGGCGTTGACAGCTTGGATGTGGGTCGAACCGTTTCTTCGTAGAGAGACCACCAAAACCTGGACATCTACAAGGCTTTGCAGAAGGAACGTTAGGCAGGGAGACCGGATTGGCTTGTGGAGGATCAACTTGATCGTGGTCGAAATCGTTGGACGAGGAAGAGTTCGCCATGACGGAGGAGTTGCGCGTAAATGACGGTTACTGCAAGCGGAGAGTTTGAATGTTGGCAGTCGTGATGTAATGAGGAGTACCACCTGGTGGCAGACATGAAGGAGGCTGAAACGGCGGACAGGAGGCACCAATCGTGCCTGCAGGGGGAGTCAGGGTCGGCCGAACTGCACGTAGTTAAGATGGTGCGCTGTTGATGGGCATTTTTTTTTACGGTCTGAAAGTATCAGTAGTATTAGGTGGACGAGGAGGCAATTGAAAACCAGTGCCAATAGCCTGGTGAGGTTATGCGACGGACGTTGGTAGGAGGAAGGGGAAGCGGAGGTGTCTGCCGAACTTGAAGCAAAGCTTTTGTTGATGAAAGGCGAGAAGTTAAATTTGATGAACGTAGAGAAACAAGAGGAGGAGAAAGGATGTCGTCACCCAGGTCGTATATAGTGTAAGCAACTTGGAAGGGCAGTAGGAGACCACTGTATCTAGGAGGGAGCAGGAACGGAAGAGCTGCATGTGTTGGCGACGGAGGGCTCAAAGCATAGGAAGGCAAGTCCGAGGAGGAGGAGCGGAGGTCTGTAGTTAAGGAAGAGGCGAGGAAGGAGGTGTTAAGTCCTTCGTACAAGAGGGTCGAGCGGACGTGGTTGCTGGCAGGCCGGTGGTGGTTGGTGCTGCAGATGATGATAGTGACGAAAGAGGTGTGATACCCTTCACGGCGACAGGCTGATTTCGTAGAGTTAATAATAATGTGTTTATTGCTCAGTAAAATGAGCATAACGGTAAGAAAGGATTCCCAGAGGGACCACTAACACCTTACCGTAAGTAACAAAGAGAGGGCACATCGTTAAAATCACGTCTCAGAATCGTAGGATACATCGTCAACTGTATAAACCATACTCACTGCAACGGGCCATAAAACACAACATCAAAATATAAAAATAACGTTTTAAAAACATCAGTATCATAGGATACGTTGTCAACTGGATAAACCATACTCACTAATGCAAAGTACCATTAAACATGACATCAAAAGATGCCAACGTTGTGTAGATTTCGAATTGGTTAAGGTGGGAAAATAAGCGGATATGAATCTTTCATGGACAGTTATCCGGACGGAGTAGGTGTGCCTTCAAGCAACACCCGTTCAACAATCTTTTAAAGGTCTTTAATGACGAGGCCGAGACAATGCTGTCACTTAAGGAATTCCACACAGGAGCGACTCTCACGGCAAAAAAGGATTTCCTGCAATTTAGATTAAATTTGGGAATCATAAGCTTAAATCGGTGGCCCCTAGTTCTTGTCTCAGTACTAAGCTCGAAGAAGGGAAGCTCAAGTAGCAACAAGCAATGAAGAATTTTGTAGGTTAGAATTAAATCGGCTTTTAATCTCCGCAGTTCAAGTGTGTTGGAGGAGAGTGTGGTGTTAAGGAGAGAAAATCCGGAGATAGTAGCTCGAGAATAGTAAACTGAACATCATAGTGAAGTTCTTCGCAAAGCAGGTTGAACGTGTGAAGTGAGGAAGCAGAGGGCCCAAAAGCCGGAAGCGGAGGAGGGGCCTCGGAGGGAGGGTTTGGGTTCAGAATTGGTCTGTTGAATGTTGGAAAGGGAAACAGAAGGCGCAAAGAATCCGGAGGGAAGAAGGCTGGAGAAGATCGTGGATCTGCGCCAAGAGGAATCTGGACCAAAGGTAATGGCGGAGGCGGAAAGGATGAGGCTGGTGCAGACGGCGCGGAAGGGGCCTCAGGGCGGAGGTTGTGAAAGAGGAACCAAACTTCCGGAAGGCCCCCCTCTGGGCGGCAGAAGGGAAGTGGGAGGTGAGATTAGGATAAACCACGGAGGGCGGTTGTCGGAAAAGGCAGGAGTGCGCCATAGGAGAACGGCCAGAGCGCCGAGCAGGGGCTTGGGAAATGTAGGGACGTCGGAGGGAAATGTGGCCCTCCCCTGATGAGGGAAAAAAAGTCTTCCGGTTGTGAGGGCGTACAAAAACCGCAAGTCCAAACCGAGCGAGTGTCATTACGGGTAAGATCCGACGGGACGGAAGAAGCTTCGCACTGAGAAAGGCAGCTAAGTTTGTCGGCCAAAGGCGAAAAAACGGCAAACCGTGAGACGGAGGCGGAGGCACATACACGGGACGCGTCATCCAGGGTTAGCGGATCCCAAAAAGGAACGGCAGACGAGGGGCTTCCCGACGGAAGGGAAGGCGGAGGCGGTAAGCATGAGTAGGGCGGAGGAGTGCCGTTCTGCATCAAAAGTAAAAGTTGCCCGGAAGAACTGCGGAGGGCGGAAGCAGTCCAATCAAGGCGGAACGGAGGAGCCCTGCCGCGGGGCGGAGGTCAAGGCGGTGAAAGCTCAGACCGACCACACACGGCGACGCCCTAGGAGAAATGATGCCAAAGGAAGGCTGCGCTGGAGCTTATATAAGGCGACCTAGGCCCACGCATGCGCAGCAACCGACAACGCAGTACCGTACGCAGGGAAGACAACTTTCAAGACTCTAGAAGAAATAAGCTCAAAAGGGGGGGAACTGCTATTAAAACGATCGGCTATAAAAAATTATTTTTCCAGTATCTTCCATTATAAAAAAAATTATTCTAGTGCATTAAAGTAAGCTCTCGTTATAACAGAAACAACCTAGTGTGCCAAAAAAATCTTCAGACAGTTTTTACGCGAGAGGACAAACTAGCCACTAGAAACGGAAAAAAAGTGGTAAAACCAAAATTAAATGTCAACGAAACAAACTTCATATTTTGAAAACATTTCTCCATATCTCAGATACTTACAAAACACGCACACATTTCACGGTTCAAGGAAGAAACTCAGTCTTTCTTGGCAAATTTTCGACAGTCCTAACACTGGTGGATGTAAACACAGTCGACTGTCTTCATCAGGCTCTCCTTCACGTGCTACCTCGTTCTTACCACTTTCGTGCGATTCAAATTCGGTCACGTTGCCTCTGGTGTTGGCTTGCCCATCTCCACTCAAATCGGCGGTTTTACATTGCCTCCTGTGTTTGCTTGCCACTTTCGTCTCAAGCTCTCACACAATTCATCTTCTATAGGAACTGTATTGCAGGATTGGAAGTGTTAGGACTGCCGAAAATTCGCGAAGAAAGACTGAGTTTGTTCCTTGAACTTTTAAATTTGTGCGGGTTTTGTAAGTATCTGAGAATGTGGAAGTACTTTCAAAGTAAAAATCACGATGTTTTTAGATTTCTCCATTTATTATGCAACATAAGAGTCGCTTTTATTTATTGCACAAATAGGCTTGCAAAAGAAAAACATAATAAAAAATTCCTAACTGGTTAAGTTTGGTGGCTCGAAAGCGGCACGACTACTTGTGAAGTATTAACTGAGGAAAATTATCTAGCCTAGGTGCACACACGCACAAAACAAAGAACACCAGGAAAATCAAGGTTCTGTGACGTCGCAAGGTTGGAGGTTGGAAAATTTTGTTGACTTTGATGGCTGTAATTTGGGGCAAAGATCAGGAAGTTCTAGTTATTTTAAGTATCTTTTTTTACTTAAGTGCAGTGATCTTCCAGCCTGAAAGCGAGGACCCACTGCTCACTACCAGTCTTAAAGAATTAGAGCGATTTTTTTTTTGTTTAATTCAATGTACGCTCCGTACAGGTCGCTTTTGTTCCACTAGTATGGTGCACTTTCCCGATAACGTTAGTGGCATGGTCATAGCCACGCACTCGTGTGGAGCCAGCACTGTCATGGCCTAAAGCTTCAAGCTTGTTTCACCAATTTGCAAAGTGTAGGGAAACAGTACATACAGTATTATGGAGATGCTGAATGTTAGAATTTTCAATGGCTAGCCTATAAAACAGGAGACCACACTGTTGGTTTACACTTCGGTTTTGCATGCCAAAGACGTTTTTTGCACCCCAGTAACAGATTTGGAGTGCAAATTTGCACCTGGTTAAAATTTGGAAATTCGACCCCTGTGAAACCTTCAGCTTATACCTGCATACATATCTGTAGCAGTATCCACACTGAAAGTCTTTCATATTCCACCAATTGTCAAAAGGTTTCCAGGGATGGCAGTTGCAGGTCTTGCTTCCAGGTCAATAAATATCACGAGTCATATTGTACTAAGGCAACGCTAGTAGCCGTTGATTATTATTCCGTGTAAGAACTGTCCAGGAAGTGAAACTCCATCCAGCTGGCCTTGGTTTAAAGAACCAAAATTTGTTATTTTCCAAATGCTTGTTTCAGTTTGTTTTGTGTGGACTAAATACGGCACAACTTTTCACACACATTTATTGGATAAAAACTACCGTATTTTATTTTTTATCTCTTAACTGTTCCATGATTATGCTCATACTCGAAAATAAATACCAAACGGTATTTGCAAATTTTCGCATGCTTTGAAGTTAGATAGATGAAAGCAATCGAAAATTCGTAAATAACGTTTGGTATTTATTTTCGAGAGCGATTGTAATCAGGGAAAAGTTGACTTATTTTTCTGAGACCTCTGTAAGTAAAGACTGACGATTCAACTTTTTTCAAATAGTATTTTTTAAACTTGTACAGTAAATCAATACAAATTATTTGGACACCAATAAATTTCACCGCAGTCCTTGGTGGCAATGATGGGTGTTTTATTTAATTGTTCCGACATCAATGTACATTAATTTCTTTTGCTTGACTTGGTTTCCGAAATACTTGAATTCTCGAAAGTAATCACCTGCGTGTGCATGGGCGTGGGTGTGTGTGGGGGAAGCTTCATTAGCAAATCTCCCTGGATGCTTTGCTATCGGTTACCAAATATGGGCGAGATGGCAAAAACTTTCTGAATCTGGACGTATGCAAAGATGTTTTCTATTTGGAATTTACAAATCTTGGCCTACCTTGAATGAGCATTCATCAATGTGGCTGCAGTCTGACGCTTAAATGAACCCTTTTCTAAAATGCTGTACACGTCATCCTTGGTGTGAACTGCCACTTCATTCAAACCTTGGATGATCACAGAACCCTAAGTAAAAAGAAAATTACCGCAAGTGTTTAATCAGCAGCGCAGCATAAAACTAATTTGTCTTGGCAAGTCTGTACCAATAATTAAATATTTAGTTATTTACACTGGTTCACGTGTAAAATTTACATGCTTCGCACAGTCTTGGTACAAAAGACAAGTTACCTTTTTAGCTGTACTCTCAAACAGTCGCAGTCTTGTGACATCAGAACTTGGGCTAAGCAAGTCAAACAATTCTTCATTGTAAAGTTCCAGAAAAGATACTCGGACTGAATGTTCAACATGCTGCTGTTCCAGTTCCTCGAAAAGTTGATGAAGACTACGGGGAATTATACCCGCAAGTGGGTCCTAAAATTAAACAATAATTAAGATTTTTCATTCAACTGCAATTACCCAAGACATTTCTTTCCTTTTGCTATTAGTGAGCAAACTGAAATTTATAAAATAGGGGTTAAACAGTGGGTTTTATCAAAAACGTGCAACACATAAGCAAAAAGTGACTCACAGCGACATGGGCTAAGGAACAAAAATTTGCCTCAGGGACTAGGGGTGGCAAGATAATCAGTAATGCAATAATATCGCGATTATAGTATCACACTTTTTCTGATTTATCGAATTATGGTGCAAACCTTGATGCTTAAATTGTCGTATCTTGGAAACTGTAAGCTAAAAACAAGCAGTTTGCGGCATTCCAAGAGTGCAATACTGGTGCTAGCCACTTTAGATGATTGGAGAGTTAGTTTAATTATAACAATACTTAAACATAAAGTAGCAGCACAACTGCAAAATTGTGCCTACATGGTGAGGAAGTAATAGGCAATGGCAAGTGCATTTTCATGTCTACTGGCCAAACGGGAGTGCCACCCAATTCACTTCGTGAAGGTTGTACATTTGCAGGCTTTAGCAAAAGTTTTTTTTAATTAACAAAATAAAAATGGTGATTCTACCGGAGAACTTGTTCTCCCAGTAGAATCCGACGAAACTGTGTTACCTTTTGTTACAAATGGGATATCTTCGCTTGTCGGCACCTTTTGTCTATACTCATTTGGATACAACTTAACCTTAATTTATGCAAAACACAGTTTCGTCGGATTCTACTCTGAGAATTTCGATTCTCCTGCAAGAACGATTCTCCTTCGTAGACTCCTCCTCACTGTGTTACCTTTTGTTACAAATGGGGCAGATTCGCAATGTGGCGCTTCGGCGGGCCTGTTTCCTGTACCTAATCAACGACTCAGATCCCGTATCCGCTGCAGCAGTGTCCACGCCAAACCAGCACCCACACCTGGGAACGTTTGGGAACGTTTGGTGATGACGAAGCCCCAATTGGCCAATGTCACAACTTGTGATTCCTGCCACACCCAAGGCATCGCACAGTCCCGTGATCACTGGCTGTGCCCATCATTTGCCCTTGTCATTTGCCTTAGCAAGTGTAGCCTAGCTCTCATCCACAAAGTATTCTCTACTGACAAGGACAAAACAGTCTGTCTAGAGATCTTTGTGGGTGAGAGGCGAGCTAATTGATATTAAATGTCACGTTAATTTTTAAGTACGAAGCACTACAGCAACGTACCGGCTACGTAGTAAAAACCCCACATCACTACATTTGTGCATGAAAAAAAATTTCATTATCCAGCGTAATAACGCAAACTGAACTGATCAACAATGCCTGATCACCATCGTGGCCACTGCAACTCTTGACTATTTCTCCTAATTACATCGCACAAACCAAAATCATTCCAACTATTGTGGAAGGCCTACTCCAGCAGGCTGCCAATCGTCTAGCGTAGTACGAAACCTACTGGCCCATAAGCCTAATCACACATTTTTAGGCCTAAACCATACTCTGTCACATCTGCAGCCGGCGTCGTTTACGAACCGAACATCACACCACAATGAACCATTGTCACTTCCAGTCAGGTTAGACACAGAACGTCTCATTTCGAATTTCCACACGTACGAACTGCAAGTTTCCAACTACAAGGCCGCACAAACTTTAGTTTCGGTTTGTACAAATTTAGCTTCGGCCCACGTCGCTACCTCTCTGCCGTTAAAATGGAACGACCCAAATAGTTCTCACACCAACACTATCTGTCTATCACTGCCCTACTCCCCCTAAGCAGCAGGCAACATGGCATCGTCTGCTAGTCACAGCGTTCTTAGCTCTTACGCCGCTATCGTTAACGCTGTTTCGCAACACTAAGTATTGCACAATAATTTGTACGCCACAACCTCTCATGGATCCCTGCGTTATCGTATAAATAATTTTCAGTGCATCGTTTGCGTTTTTAATTCCAACACGTACAGTATTTCCAGGTTATCGTGTACACGTACTTCCGTTAACATTGAAGCTATGTTAACCCTGAAGGTATCATATACCCTTAGCTTGTTTCACATTTCTCATGGAGTTATCGTATAACCCTTTTCAATCAGTCACGGGCATCGTGTACCCCTTTTTCTCAACACTTACCCGCGCCATATTGGCGACCGCACATTTAAGGCTTATTTTCTAGAGCGAAACGCTCATTCACTACAAACAGGCAGTCCTGTTTTCTCACTCATGTTACACATTCCGCCTACAGGGCAATTCAACTCCCGCTGTCAACCTGGGAATGGAGAAAGGCGGCTAAGCCTCTTAACTCTTTCGTTGACCTGTTCCATAGAACAAATTTAACGTTCAAATTAACATGTTCCTTAAATAATTAACGTTCAACTTACGGTGTTGTCGTCAACCCAGACCAATGTTGTCACCTTCTTTAGACTTATGAAAAACGCTTCATTTCCCATCGACCGAATTTTGGTAGCACCAAATAAAAAACATGTCCGAAGTGTGCCGCGGCAAAAGAAAAGTGGGTAGACAGGCGCGGGGGATAAGGTGGGACGAGGAGCAGGTGACGTACATTTTGCATAAATTAAGGTTAAGTTGTATCCAAATGAGTATGGATAAAAGGTGCCGACAAGTAAAGGGATATCCCATTTGCAACAAAAGTTACCACAGTGAGGAGGAGTCTACAAAGGAGAATTGGTTACTTCAGCCTCAAAATTTGTTTTATAGAGATATTATCGATTATCGCAATAATTTTAAAAGTTTTATCGGGATAAACAAATTTTGTATCGTGCCACCCTACTAAGGAACCCGATACCAGCATGCACAACAAAGCTTATTTTTACTTTTAAAACCAATTTTTTTTTTAAATATTTCTATAGTGTATACATTATTATTAACCACTACGAAGCAATGGCTCGTGTGTAGTGGGCTTTTAGTTCAAACAAAACTATCATATCTAAAAAAATTTATATAAAGAGAAATGGTAAGAAAAAACTGATACTTCGATAAAAATTTAACTAATATATGTTAAAATCCAAAAACAGGTTACTATGATATTCCGTTTAGATGATTTTCCAGATTTTATTTAGGCAGATATTAGACAATTGACCATTAGACGATTTTCCAGTTAAGATTTTCGTCCCTGTTTTTACATATGATTTTATCAAAAGTATGAATAAACTAAGAACAGAAGGAAAAGAAGAACTAAAAACTAAGTAAAAAAAAAACACTGGGTAAATTCACTTGCCTCCTCCCAACTGCAGGATCGATCCAAGCTAGGACTTCGTTCGCCTTCCATTGTGAAGGTCTTCCCAGTTCCGGTCTGACCATACCTGAAATAAAATAAAAAGGACGCTAAAATGTACTCCACCCTAAACATGTTATTTCTTTCTCTATTTTTTAAATCCAGTGGGATTCATTATCAAAGAAAACTAAAAAAAAAAGGTGGCACATTACTACAGTACAGGAAGAATTTGGGTGACAATAAACTAGTCTAGCACTGACCTGCCGAAGTTAAAAGCCATCGGGGTCATCCTTTTCTCTTTATAGGTATAGGAGCAATGAGTTGCGATCGGTTCGCAGTTAAGCCGGAGGCGGTTGAGTTCTATCTCGTTGAGATCAAGTTTGTGAGCAGTTTTGTTGAGCATTAATTCATAATCACCATAGTTCACAATGGACTTGGCGGGGTAAGGGCTTGCGTCAAGTCCGAACATTGATGGTGCAGAAGTTGATGAAGTGTTCATGTCAGTTGTTGGTATCGGGGTTGGGTCTGAGTAAATGGAGGAGGATGCGACGGTGGCCGGAATGGTGGCAGTAGGCTTCATTATGGGTTGGATTGAGGCGGATGGAACATCGTTAGATGGCATGGAATTTTCACGGGCTTTCTTGTTTTTCATTTGAGTTGAACGAGCGAGGGACTTCTTGTTAGAAAGTTGAATGAAAGGACATTCGGTAAGGGATATCGTTAGGCAAATTGAGCAGGGATCTTTGTCGAAATCACAATGATGATGTCATTATGTCGTTGGCAAGCTGGGTGGGGGTCATGGCGTTTACTGGATGAAACTACACCCACGCATTTGCAGATATCAGGTTTGCGGACTGTTTTAGGGTCCCAACCTCTAATAAGGGTTGGTGATTTACCACCGCGAATCTTGGGCGGCATGGTGGAAGAGCGTCAACAGGAGATCGGGTTGGAGCGCGGGAGAAGGGGGCGAGGTGTCGAGGCAGGTAAAAACCCCTAGGTTGAGAGATGGGTGGATGCAGCCACGAACGTGATGATGCAACAAGTGGCTTGGTGGAAGTGGAAGTTAGCGTCATGAATCTGTATGGCGAGGGAACGCATCAGAAGCTTGAAGGAACAGCAGATTTAGCGAAGGTTAGCACCCGTGAATGTTTGTCAGTGGAAGAAAAGGGTGGTGAGGTGTCATGTCGACATAAAATTGAATGGCTGTGCAGAAGAAACAAAGGTCAGTAGGCTTGATATAAATAAAGGGTGGTGTGGCGAACGAGGGATTTCGACGAACAGTGGTACGTGATATTGGAACATGTGTATACGTCAATGATACATTGTGGTGGAGAGCCGGAGTCATTGGATGTAAGCAATTGAAGTGAGTCATTGGTTATAACAGAAGGAAAGACGTTCGCCAAACGTAGATGTGTAGGAGGTTGGAGTTAAAATGATACACACGTATAATGAAAGAAATCACAAGCGGTGAGCAAGACGTCCAACTCCCGAGGATATAACAGACGAGTCCGGGTAAGGCGGAATGATGCATAACGCAAAATTACATCGTAGGTGTAGACATTCGGTGAACGTGGAAGTTGTGGAATGTGATTGAAGCGAGGATACCAAACGTTATTTGGCGGCCAGGGACAGTGTTAAACAGCGAACACGAATTTCCATGGATGAGTGTGAAGTTCGGCAAACGTTGACATCCAACCAACGTGGACATGGTGTGAGGGAGAACAGTGGGAGTATCATTCATGAGCTTTTGGCGAACGTGTCAATTTGCAGGTGAGATAGTTGCCTACGGCAAACGAAGGGAAGGAGAAGGGTTTAGTGTGGCAATTATGGCCCCAACGGAGAAGGTGTAGCATATCACTAGAAGTTAAGAAGTGACGATGGGGATGAAGAAATTGATGATCGTAGAAGTTGGCCACATGGTACGGGTGAAACTGTTGAGATAAGTGGAGCAGCAGACGTTGATGGTTGATTGGGGAACGGAAAGCAATGATGTAGGGGTCTATAGGGACTGGGTTGGCCGGAAAAGTTTAAATCAATCGGACTGAAGGTTCCGTAGTAGGTCGACTTCGGCGAACGAGATGCTTGTTTTTGTTGAAGATTTGAGTCCGGCGAAGGCTTTGCTTGTGCTCGGTGAAGGCTGTGTTTTTCGGCGAAGGCATGCTTGGCTTACGGCGAAGGCTATGCTTGTGTTCGTCGAAGGCTGAGCTTGCGACGAAGGTTCTCTTCCCTTGAGCTTGCAGGGAAGGCTTGGGGAAGGTCCTCTTCGCTTGGCACGTGGCCGATGTGGCGAGCGTGAATGAGACAGAAGCAAGAGAGATCGAAGCGGTGTAGCGACCAACAGAGTTCGTACCATTTTGGTTGAATGGATTTCAAGGACTTGTAAGGACTTTTTAAAGGACTTTTAAGGACTTTTAAGTACCAAGTGTCAAGCACACAGGGGTCGGACGAATAGGGAAAAAACATATTCGAACATTCGTCCAAAAAATATCCGAACATTCGTTCAATTTTTTCCACGTTTAGGCTCGACCCCTCCTCCCCAAAGAAATTCATTTTTCATTAAATACCTGTTTTATTTAACTTATTGGCAATGCAAGGCATACGTAATATAACAACAAGTATAAATTAATCTACTAGGCAAGGAACTTTCAAAGCACACATAACCCCCAAAAAATGATGAATTCTTAACTGCAGTATGGAATGACCACAATTCACCAAGGTGATTTCTCCTTCATGTATGTGACATCATCTATCAACTGGCTACCATGGCCCTGGTTGCCTTCACCATTATTTATTTCTTAAATGTTTTAGGGAGAACTGCACGCATCCATATTCTGTTTGTTCCCCTCCCCTTCCTCCACTTGCAAGTGAGCAATCAAAAACGCGGATCATTCCCACTACAGATAGGTTGAGAAGGAAGGGGCAAGGGAAGAAAGCATAGGATGGACCATGGAGTGTATGGACCACGTAGTGTAATAGTATGTAAGTCCATGGATGGACTGACTGGGACTCGAGAAGCCCACAGGAAAACTTAAAAACCAACTCAGAAATGAAATAAAAAACGTAAAATTGCACAGAACTTTTTTTTTTGCGAATATTTAAATGGAATATATACTCGAATATGCTCTTAAAGAACGAATATTCGTCCGGCCCCTAAAGCACACTGGACACCGATGAGAAGAGCTGTTGCCCACTTGTGTAAAATTTCTTTCTCATGAAGCAACTAATAAAGGACACTATTAAAGGTCTAATTTAGTAGTTATTTTCAGTTGAGTTATATTTAAAACTGTCTCCAATTTCAAGTTAAATCCCAGATAACGATACAAAAGCCCCGAAACGTTCGCCACAGAAGTTTGCTCTAGATCAGTTCCCAGTCTCTCTTGGGACAAGAAAAAAAAATTACCCGACAATAACGAGCAATACAACACAATTCGCGGACAAAAAAAAGAGGGAGAATTGAATCAGACTGCGGCAAGCTTGCACACCCAAATATGCCTTCTAATATACCCAATTCAGTACGTACATAATACCCACTTAATACCCACGTCTGCCATGCCAAACACTGGCAATCTTGGTCGAACAGAGTAGCCTACACCAAATTAATGTCTCGTGCTGACTGTAGTCACTGCCATGAAAACCGGGCAAGTTAACCTGAACAAAACTTATTAAAAGGATTAAAATGAGCACATGGTAGGTACTGTAAAAGTAATATTAACTTTTCACACTGCCTTGCAACGGTTTCCAAGATTTCTGAATGAAACTGCCAACCATTTTATAAATGTAGCTGTGAAGAAGTTAGGGGTTCAGCATCCAACTGATTTTAAGAAAATAAATTTGAAATCATAAACAAAAACTGCTGGCGAGGCTTTATTCAATTGGCATGGAAATTAAAAGAAGGACTTGCAAGGACTAATTACTGCATTTTTTATTTTTCAAGGACTTGTAAGGCCTTACAAATAGTAAAATGAAAAAATAAGGACTTATCAGGTTTGTAAGCACTGGTACGAACCCTGGACCAAAGGCAGAGTCATTTGGCGAACACGCTGATTAGTGAGCGAAGCAGACGTTCGGCGAACGTGGATATCCGTCAAGAACATCCGGTGAAGGGAAGAACGATGCATCGGTGGGAGGTCTTCTTCCTAGGGTTTTCGGCGAACGTTTCACTCTTCAGATGAGTTATGTTGAATACGTCGAACATGGCTTTCAGCGAATGTGACTGAAGCACAGACGAACTACGTCAGTGCAGTTCCCATGTGATGAAAACATGCACGTCGGGAACTGCACAGGAATCGTTTGGGGAACGAGGGGTCAAGCGAAAGTTACTGAAGCAGTAGAAAAAAAGGCGGTGTTGACGGTCAAGGTAGGGCCATTTGGCGAGAACAGCAGACAATGGGCGAGTAAGACGTTCGGCGAACGTGGACACCCGTTAAAACGGAAAAGAAAAGGAAACGATGAATCAGGAATAAGAGGTCATCTTCCATGGGCGTTCGGCGTGCAGAGTGTAAACACCTAACAAATAAAATCGAAGTATATCTGCTTTCCAATTGCACTGCGAGGACAGCGTGCATAAACTGTAGGTGTGCATTGTTTGGTGAAAAAATTTCAATTCTGGGTGGTGGTTCAGGTATGCTTTTTTTTCATCATTTGATAAATTTATCACAATGGTTTGTATATCAGTTCCTTATATAAGGATGGTTTTTAGCATGTGAAAAGGCCTTAAGCAATGAAAAAGAGTTCTTTATATGGAGCTGTTCCTTATACAGAGGTTCCTTATATAGAGAGTCTTTTTAGCATACAAACAGAAGGTAGCCAACCAAATTGTTAAAAAGTAAAAAAAAAAAAAAAGTTAAAAAATAAAAAACTACACCCTTCCCCGCCACCAACAAAAATCTTCCAAAACTTACGCAAAAACGGTGCAGTTGTAACCCATCAGAACTTCTTCCAACAAAGGTCCCACGACAGTTTTGTAGACATCCACTTGCTTTGAGTCTGGACCAAAAACCCTATCAAAGGTGTAGGTCTTGTTGAAGGCCTTCTCATGGGGGCGTTCTCGCACTGTAATTTCTTTCCGTTCCTGGTTGACTTCGACACTTTGGAAGGAATTTTGCCGCCGCTCCTGGTAACTCAATGGCCTAATCAAAATAAAAACGATAAATCAATTTGACACACATATCTTATCATGTTTTGTCAAGATTTAAATAATTCGCATCGAAATTTATTCTATTGATAGTATTGAGTCTAGTCAGTTAGACATAACTCTGGCCAAATTTCCACGACTTTGCGGATTACTTTTGGCATTTCCAAGATCACCTGCCTCTCGCCAGTTGACCGTTATATTTTCCTAAGGCCAATTTGACTAGTGGACTATGAACAAACCATTAGGCCTAACTATTCTCAACAAAAGCCTCACCCGAGCAAGCAAACGATAGGCTTATGGATGAGTACTGGACATAAATTTATGTTGAAATTAGGTTGCAGCCAATTCCATAAATATTCAACTTTTCAATATTCAAACTACTCTGAAACTCACTTAAAGGCCGGTTGCCACCAAATTAGCATTGCAGCATTAGGCCTATGAAGATCTCTCTCGCAGGGAGCAAAGGAATACATAAAGCACAACTTTTAACGCTACAAACAAGCCACGTGACTCCTTAATTATTGAGTAAACATTTGTTACGCCCTCGTGCACTTGCATACAAGCTATAAAGCTTAACGATACTGATGTCACTAGATGGCGCCATGGAAAAATATAAAGAAAATCCCCTGGCGCCATCTAGTGACACCAATATTGTTCATCTTTATAGCTTTTTTCCAGGTGCACGAGGACATACCAAATTTTTACTCAATAATTTTAAGGAGTCACGTGGCTTGTTTGTAGCGTTTAAAAATTCTGCTTTGTGCATTCTTTTGCTTCATGCGAGAGAGAACTCGATAGGCCTAGATGTTGCAATGCTAATTTGGTGGCAACCGGCCTTTAAAACGCTCAGTTGTCTGGCAATTCATGGTCGCACTCTTTTAAAACACAAATATATTCTGTAGGCTATCTTGTAAAATTTCGACTGAACATTAAGAAAATCAGAAGGTTTCAGTGCAGAACAAATGTTCTGGCCAGTTCCTTTTTTCCAAAAACTATCTGTGACTGGAATGATTTAACATGTGACACTGTGCAAAATCAAACCTTTATTGCATTCAACAAGGGTTTGGTTGCTAAGCATCCCGTAAATCGTGGATTAAACGCCCATGGGCTTATGCAGTTAATTTGGCAAAAATAGGGGGGAGGGGGTGGGCTTTAAATCAAGCAATATCAATTTCCTAACCTTTCTGGACATCTATTACTGAAAATTCGAAGCTTTTGAACGATCTCTGAAAGACCAATTTTTACATCCTTTTTATCGCTGTGAAGAAGGGAGGAGGCTTAGGTAAGAGATGCCTTGTGCCGGTGCTAGGAGCTAAAGGAAGAGTCCACTATTACTACAGGGAGGGAGAAGGGGCCAGTAAACATAGCAAGCAGCACTATCTTTATTCACATCATATAACTTTTTAGGTAATTTTTCGTAGAAAAACGATAATTTGAGGGGTGGGCTTAACTCCACTATTTCACGATTTTGATTTTGCAGTGTTTTAGGGGGTGGGCTTTAGCTTCAACTGGGCTTTTAATACACGATTTACGGTACTCCAATACAGTGCAGCCACTCTGATACATAGTTGTATTGGAGTTGCAGGGGTCGAATTTCCAAATTTTGAACCAGGTGCAAATTTGCACCCCAAATCTATCACTGGGGTGCAAAATTAAAATGCAAACCAACACTGTGGCCTCCTATTTTATAGACATTGAAAATTCCAACATTCAGCATCTCAATAATATGCAGTTTTCCTGCAATTGCTTAAAACTCACGTAACTTCACTATTTAACTGAAAAACCTATACACATAGTTTAATCAAATGTAGTAAAAAAAATTGAGTAAAACTTCTTTGGAAGGAATGGTGTCACTGGAAAACTAACTCCAAGCAGTTTAAAAGGCCGCAAACTGCAAGTCTGTAGCTTGTTCAGTTCAAAAGTTATGAAAAATTCAACTTTGGTGTGCAATTTTGCACTTTAAGAGTTGCTTCTGGAGTGCAAAGTGCGATTTTGGAGTGAAATTTGCCCCCGTGCATCCGAATATTTCGATCCCTGGAGTTGTTTGTTTTTATTTTAGATGTCGTTCTAATGCCTTGTGGTGCTACGACTAATTTAAATAAATAAAATAAATAATCTCAGCAGTTGGAACCCACGTAAAACCAGAAACTGGAGTTGCATTTGTATGGAAAATAAACTTTTAGTGGTGATTTTTTTTATTATTATTATCGGTATCAGAAAGTCATATCGGCCGATCCCTACCCAGTAGAATAGGCTATAAATTCTAAGAAATGTAAAAAAATATTTTTATTCAAAAGGTTTCCACCTCAATGCATGACATTTTATTCGCATGATCATTGCCCAACAGTCCACTCTACGAGGTTTCTGCTCAGCAAACACATCAACCAAATAAACACGATGAACATAAATCAAAACACCGCACACACTCAATTAGGTCCGTAATTTTCGTTCTGGAGCACGTAACTCCAAACCAACGCATCGTCCGGCGGCAGAAAACTCGAGCTGCAGCTGTCAGCTACTTCTGCAAGGCCAACCGGGATAGAAGATTCAGGGCCTATTCGATAATCAAGTCCAAAGGCTGCTCTGCTTCGCCAATTCGTGATGTAGCTAAACTAATCATTGTGTGTTTTTTTTTTTTATGTGGCGATTGTCGGCTATTGGCTTTGTGTGGGTTTATAGATTTTTCATTTAAATTCATCTGCCATTCTGATTCTGTACCATGCAGCGCCCTTCGAAAGCCAGGGCCCGTGTTCAGCTGAACACCATGAACACCCTGATGGTCCGCCCCTGCATTTTGTAATGTGAAAACCTTGGCTTTTATGTATTTGCCAACCCACTGCGAAGAGAACGATGCCCTAATGATGCAGAAACATTTGGAAAGCCTGAATAAAGTGGCCTACCTACTTTCTCAATATTACAACCTGACATTTAAGCATACGTCAGCGATAAACAATCGAAAAGCTTTGGCTCTACGTCCAAGAATGACTTTAGGCCCACACATTTATAAAGACCAACTCCAACATACCAGGGCATAAGAATAAATTTTTGCTGGAGGGCATTCGTGTGTAGCCCTCCTCTAGGAGGTCTGGGAGTTGCCGTACCCAGAAGCACAACTTTCTGCCATTGTCTGCGACACTAATTCCTAGATTAAAAATTGTCTGCAGCTAATCTGTTTTTATATGTTATGCACATGTTTATTGATATCACTCTGGCTATTACACCAACAGAAAGGTCTCAAGACGAATAAAATGGTGTACGGGAATGTCAAAGTCGGTCAAAAATTGATGAAACCACAAAAATTTGGCCAAAATTTGCCCACAGCGGCCTTTCACTGCCGTGCTGATTCTGCTATAGGGGTGGCGTAAGCGCCCCAGTGTCCCCAAAAGCTGAACTGAAGACAATTTAGTGCAGTTTGTGCCAACTGCAAACTTAGTTTTTTTTCTAATTTTTTATTGCGGTTGTTTTTTTATTAGTTCACATTAAGGATCAGTTTTGTTTGTACATCACAACAGGATATACCAGCTTTTAACTTTTCTCACATTTTTCACACAGGCCTACCTACTTTACATTTATTCGTTTTCAGTAAAAAATTTACTTTTCCAGTAACCGTTGTTAATTTCTCTGTGATTCCACTCAAGAGGGCGAAAGCAAATTCAAAGCAACTTTCCCCGTAAACCAACCAATTTGTCTTTCTTGTTCTAACCACAGACATTCCTGCGTAATGCAGAGCCCAAAATTATACCAGATAATTTGGTTGTTTTTACTTCGTTTGTGCGTTTTGCCTCTCTTTCACACCAACACTCATATTTTTCACATTTTTTTTTTACCAGTGGAAAAATTTCATATATATTCACACCAGCAGCATCCCTGATGTACTGCACAGGTGTTTTTGACATGCTGTACATAGTCTACGATTAAAAACACCGAAAACTAAGTTTACGAAAACTTAGATTAGTTTAGAGTTGGTTTGGTTAGGTTAGGTTAAGCATCGTGTAACAAGATCAAGGCTAGTTTTCAACAAATTCCTTGAGACCAGTCTTTTAAAAGGCTTATGGGAAGAATAGGTGTCTCCTCACCGATCAATTTCATGTTGCGCTAGAATTACGTAAAATGATCAGCTGAACAACATTTTCCCATACCATTTTTGGGGCAAAGGCTTAGTTTGGCCGTCAGAAATTAATGAAAGTCGCACTCTAGCACTGACGGACATACAAGAGTTCCATGTTCCCATCTGACATCTTTTTTCCGTAAACAGTTCAGATAACTGGGTTGTTATTGTCAGTTTAGTTTTGTTTTGTTGTTATTGTCGTTAGGTTAGGTTATAGGTACCGGCTTCTGTTTGGCGTTTCACTTGTAATGAACTGGTTGGGGTTTGGCGTTTCACTTGACGGACTTTAGCCCAGTTGATGCTTTCCTGCGCGGCGCCGTGTGCCTCGAGCCAGCCTGCCGGCAACAACATGGCGTCACAGCCTACCTCCCGTAGTGCTAACTTTGGACTTAAATCACGGCCAAACGGTGCGTTTGCCCCAAAAATGAAAGAGGAAAACATTATTCAGCACGTAATTCTTAGTCCATTAAAAAAAAAAAAAAAAATCGGACGAGAGACACTTATTCTTCCCATGTTCCTTTTAAAATCTGGCTCCTGTCACCGGGACTTGAGAACCAGCCCCCCAAAAAATAAGGAGTCAGCCTAAATCCCATTTCCAACACCCAACAACTTCAGAGAGAAATCTAGCGAATTTTCATTGTACAAGATTCAGTTTAAGCATAGAAAGAATATTTTATTCATTTCTTTCATAGGTTATCGATGTCAAAGTTACTGCAGTGTAAGACAGTAGTCAGAAACATAAGAGTAATTTTTACTTTCCCATACAACACTTTTTAAGAAGGCTGTGGCTCAGGTCCCGGTGACGGGTTCCAGTTTATAAAGACTTAGGTTCCCGGTGAATTCGTTGAAAACTAGGCCTTCAGCGTGTAAAGTGTACCTAACCTAAACTAACCAAACCTAACTATAAGTTTTTCTATAAACTACGTTTTTTTTAGTTTGCCGGGATCCACACACGCAGAACTCCGGTCCCGGCAACGCGTCCTAATAGGCTTGAAACAGTTACGGCCCAACCGGGACTAGAGACACTGCGTTTTAAGAATACTCGAGCCAGCAATTAAAAAAAAAAAACCGTTGACCCTAACGAGTACCCATAGTTGGTACAAATTTGAACATTGCCCTTTCGGCCTTTCTTTTAACTGTACAAACCCCTCGTCGGGAGAACCGATGTTTCTCTCACAGGTTTCTCGCTCGGCCTCAGAAAAACACATCATTGTTTGTAGCCTACCACTACCAGCCTCATCAGGCATCTATCAGGCGGACCAAAGATATCGTTAATCGGTTTGATAGCTTATTACGAGTACGTGGGAGTTGCACACACTCGAAATACCCGATTGGATTTTAATTCAAAGGAACGATTAATAATGTAGCTCAAATTATCCTAATCCTAAGATTTCAGTGTAATAGTCTTGGGAATTTAAATGCCTTAGTTTTTGTCAAGCCACAGATTGACTTGGCTACGGCTAAGAACTCGGGTGGTTAAATTCTTGTTTAGTTACCTGCTCCTCACGAACACTTGGATGTGCTGATTCTTCTCCTTGTCTTTGTTGGGCTTCATCATTTCAAATGTAAATGGGGAAAACACTTTGTAAAACTCAAGCCACGGAAAAAGAAACCACAACAAAACTTTAGCAAAATGTGGAGGTTGCTTTCGCGCAGATTTCGAAATTAGACCGAGTTGGCGATGGACCAATCAGAGATGACCCGCTTAGACGCAGTTCATCATTTCCAGGTTTAAGTACTGATCTATAAAATTCAATCTGAAGTTGCTACTGTGGTGAGTTGATCATCACCTCGTTCTCTAAACGTAAACAGGTAACACATTCCGCTTTCGCAGCTAAGTTTGTCAACTCAAATTTTATAACGTGTTACGAAAGCAAAAAACAACAGATCAAACCTTAGCGCAATCACCTTATGGTCAAACCAACCAACGGAACAAGACTAACTGAGACTAAAGAGAAGCTAATTGGCACGTAAAGATACATCATTATTCAAAATTTTTACATAATTATTTTCAAAAACACGTTGTCAAGAGTTTTTCGTGTATATTTTCTGTAAATTCGGTTTACGTTAATACCGTTTAAAAATAAATTCAAATTTCACTTTATTGACCCAGGAGATCCGGGCTCCAAAAAATGGTGGCTTCCGTTCGTTGTACGTCTCACACTTTTCGGGGAAGAAGGTGTGGAGTAAATAGTTAACAAATCGGAAACCAAAGACTACCAGAAACTACACAAAAATTGCAGGATGGTGCTCCACAACGACCGTCCTTCTGATGAAGAAATGTTGGAATGGGTTGAACTTAAAAAATCGGTTGATACTGCCTATCCTGTAAAAGAGACATACATCCAAAAGGCTACGCGAAAAACGAATGAAAATCCATTTGTTCCTATAGGTAAGTTACTTCTTGAGATAGCAAATAGAAATGATGAAATGTCTATAATTTACAAGAATTTATAATCATGTGAGGGAGTGGGGTCCGATTCCCCTGAAATACTGGGCTTTGAAACGTGAACTGGCGTCAGAGTTGGTTTATTTCGTATCG
Organism: Lithobius niger; assembly: GCA_023313725.1. NCBI lineage: Eukaryota > Metazoa > Arthropoda > Chilopoda > Lithobiomorpha > Lithobiidae > Lithobius > Lithobius niger. The sequence goes on along the minus strand of JAHWFP010022472.1, from coordinate 126,739 downwards.
TACTGTCCTGTTGGAGATCGTCACCGAGCACTGACTCTTCGTATCTCCTGCCTGGTGGTAGAGAATTCTAAGGAGGGCGTTTCGGTCAAGGCAAGCTGGGATTTGTTCCTCGCTAAATATAAGGCAGTTCAGTTTGTGGCTTTTCCTGTATTAGTGACAGACAGGGAACTACTGTGTACAGCCTGGGAACCGAGGGCAATTGGTATCAGAAGAAACTGTATGTGGGAGAATTCGTATTTTACTCAGCTGCCTGTTAATGTTTAAACAGCTAGTAAGAATAACTAAGCAGAATGTTTAAATTGCGAGCTCTGGCGCACTGAGGGCGTCTCCGCATACACTTTGTTCAGATACTAATTTGTTCGATTCTCAGGCCGTACTGTATTGGACGGCTACTGGCCTGTATGTCACCAACTAATACCGGAAAAGCCCAACGCTGACTGTTCGGAAGCGTAGCAAGGAGCGGCGCAGCTAGTATCTCAGTTACCTGTTGTGTGGACACCCCCATAATATGCTCCCCCTCACCTAGGATTATTAGTTGTTGGGGAGGATGCGTCATTCGCTGCAATACATGTATCACTGGTGTGAGAAGCGATTTAGCGTGCGAGCAGCACCCTCCTAAAAACGTTGGCGTTAGTCGACGGAAAAAATGGCGGCAACGAAGCGATACTCTTCTGGCTCACCTTGCTGGGATTTTGTAACGGCCACCTACTAATTCCGACGTTATCGGCTACGATCAGTTGGCCACGGATTACTAGAAAAGAAAACATAAGAAACGAATGGCACTGCACACTGAATTTAAACCCTAAACGAATATTTTATCTTGAAAGAGGCTCTTGCTCGTATAGAGTAAGCGTAAGGCAAGAGGGGCAGCTGTGTAGGCTTCCCTGCAAGATAGAGCCCAAACGGCCGCAGCTCGGAGGCCTTCTGTGAGGTTTTTGGGGCGAGGGATAATCGTCTAACTGGAAAATCGCATAATTGGAAGAACGTATTGTTTTCCGGTTTGACATTTTCAAACTGTTTTCCGTTATATGTTCTTCCAGTTATGCGATTTTCCAGTTAGATGATTATCCCTCGCCCCATGTATAGCCGCAGCGAGCGAGGCAGGGACATTAGACGATTTTCCATTATGCGAATTTCCAATTAGACGATCTTCCATTATACAAAATTCCTGTTAGACGACTTTCCGTTAGACTGTTATACGGTATACGTTCTTCCAATTATGCGATTTTCCAGTTAGACGATTATCCCTCGCCGCGCTCGCTGCGGCTATATATATAACATCAGAAAGGGGCGAGGGATAATCGTCTAACTGGAAAATCTCATAATTGGAAGAACGTATAACGGAATATCATCTAACAGGAAATTCGTATAACGGAAAAGCGTCTAACTGGAAAATCGTCTAATATCCCTGCCTCGCTCGCGCTACCGCGCTCGCTGCGGCTATACATATTGGGGCGAGGGATAATCGTCTAACTGGAAAATCGCATAATTGGAAGAACATATAACGGAATATCATCTAACAGGAAATTCGTATAACGGAAAAGCGTCTAACTGGAAATTCGTATAATGGAAAATCGTCTAATATCCCTGCCTCGCTCGCGCTGCCGCGCTCGCTGCGGCTATACATATAACATCAGAAACCTCATTTAGACGTTAATCCAGTTAGACGTTTATCCATTATACGATATTCCGTTTAGATGCTTTTCCAGATTTTTTTTTTAGGCAGATTTTAGACAATTATCCCATTAGACGATTTTCCAGTTAGACATTCGTCCGACGCCCCAGGTTTTTTAGTTTCAAAACCAACCGTCAAGCTTCCGATCGCCGGCGCATTCTCCGTTGTTTTGAATCTCGCGCTGCAATCGCACTGGAAGCCTTCTCACACGAGTTGTACAGCCGATGAAGCAGGCAATCTGTGAGAAAGTCGCATCCTCCCCAAACACCTAATAATCCTAGCCCTCACTCGTGCAGAGATCGGTCTGCTAAGGTTTATGTAATTAAGTAGCCTGTGCAAGTTCACTTTTTTCAAATGCAATTTACAATTCAGATTTCTATAAGCTGTACAGCCTACATTTGACAACTTTTTCAGCATTCATCTCAAATGAGTAACAAGACCTTGGTGTCATTGTAACAAATGACCTGTAGCCATCTAGACAATGTTCTTCGGTGGTGCGAAAATGCCAAATTGAACTGGGCAGAATTAAAAGAAGTTTTACCCTCTGTCCGAAGTCTCTCCGGAGACTCTACTTGACTTACGTCCGACCCTACATGGACTACTGCAGAGTTACATGGTCACGATACCTTGTTAAGCAGCAGTCCCAACTAGAAAGGGTATAGCGTCGTGCTACTAAACTATGTCCCCAACTCCGTGACCTACCATATACGCCTCACCTACTTGAACCTCCCAATATTAAGCAGCGCCTCCAGTTCACGGACCTCGTGGAGTTGTACAGGATTGTGCATGGTCTATATGGCAAGGATGTTAAAGGGCTTTTAAACTTCTCTGGAATGAGCAAAACACATGGACATACACTGAAACTGTCAAAAAAGAGAGCCCACTACAACACTGTATAGGACTGTATATAACTGTGGCTCACTGGAACAGGCTTCCCCAAAGTGTTGTCGCAGCACGCAGTGCGAGATCTTTCAAGCACCTTCTGAGAGACTTCACAGAAAGAGACATTTCTTCCCATGCTTAGGCACAAGCCCTCTGGCTTATCAGCCTGACATTCCTCTATCTATGTCATGTGTTAAGTGATCATTCACCGCCCCCCCCCCCCCCCATTATGATTAACAATGTAAAAGTGTACTTTACCCAAGTCCACTCTTAAGTAGAGATTCGATCGTGATTTTTGTGTTGAGTAGGGTTCTTTCTTCCAATCATTTCGATGCTCATTCGTTCCCATCACTGTTTATTCGTTATCATTCCATCGATTCCCTCCTGGCCAAAGAGAGGAGCCCAATCCATCTTCCAGAATCAAGGATTCCTGGGCAGGTCTCCCAAACCGTCATGTGGTCCAAACTTTTTATTCCATGCTACACCATTGGTTAGTAAGAAGAGACCCCAAAAATTATTTAAATTCTAAGTGCCAATTCCTTCAATGCGGGTGCTGCCAATCATTCCCAAAACTCTTCATTCATGTTTCTCAGATGTAGACCCAACCCCCCACTGTCTTTCAGAATATGTAGTATCTGTATTAGAAGACAGCAAGAGCAAGCACTAATTTTTCTTTACCTCTAATAGCGCTCTCCTGACATTCCTGAAGAGTTAATGTGCCAAGTAATGGAAGTTCGTAGGCAAACAATTTAATTTTGCCCTATTTTTTTTGGGGGGGGGTCCCCCTCTTCCAGATTCCTGAAGCTGGCTTGTTTCGTAGCAGGAATCTTCGTTCTCTTTCTCACTCTGGTTCCAATCATGACTTTGTAATTGAATGGGTTCGACATATTGTACGGTCATGTTGGTAAGATTTTTCGAAGCTAACGCTTGAAAAATGACAAACACATAGATGTTGCAAGTTTTGAAGACTGGCCAATGAAGAGATTTCCAATGCACTTCAGGACGAAGATGACTCAAGTGATTTTGGAAACACGGAATGTCAATGGAAACCATCTGTGCCTTCATGAAGAGCCCAAATCACAAGAGCACTATTAAAGTTCACGTTTTGGACAGTATTCAATCATTGCATACAAAACATGGCAGCTTCACTGTTTGTGTACCAGCATCTTTTGCATTATCGTAATTTAAACATCAGTTCCCTCACTTAAGCAAATTGTGAAAAGTTATCTCAATGCTTGATGCTAAGCTGGAGCTAGTGCTGTGCTTAGTGCTGGAGGCTCAGTTTCACATGTCTCAAGAAGCAGGAATGGAACTACTCAGATAGCCTATGATTTTTCTTAACACAAACTGCTGCAGTCGTGATAATGCTTCTGTAATGCGACTGCAAGAGGAACGTTAATTCAGTCAATGACATGATAAGTGCAATGCAAGTAAAACAAGCAATGGAATACAGTGGTGGGATTTCTAATGGAAAGGTTTCCATTTCAGAGACAAGGACGGATTCAAGGGAGGGGCCGAGGGGGCTGCGGCCCCCTCCAAGGCAAATAAGACCGGAAAAATTGCCGAAATTTTTGGTAAAATGCAGTTAAATGACGAAATAAATGTACGAAAACATAGAAATATCATCCTGCGGCCCCCTTCAAGACATCGTTCTGGATCCGCCCTTATTCAGTGATTGTTAGAGGGGATATGGAAAATATCAAAATTCAACTTCACAACATTGAATACAGAGACGAAGAATGAAGGTTTGGCAGTAAGCTTACTACAATATAGGAATAGGGGTTAGTGAAATACCAACATCCTCAGTTTACATCTGGGTTGAAGACTATTAGAATTTCCGAAAAATGAGTCCTTCGTTGGCTACTGCCTGTTCAAATCAAAGGTGTAAAGCTGTTGTGCCCAGATGAGAGCTGCTAAAAAAGCCATTACTGAAGAAAGACTAGATTATTTATTTATAGGTCAGCGTGCGTACCCCGATGTAAAGTCCAGCCACTTCAAGGTCAAATTGCTATTTGCAAAATGCCTAAAAATTACAACAGTTTCAAAACAATTGGAGGCATTGGAAAAACAAAGCCCATTGTACAGGCTACGTACAAAACCACCCTTTTCAAAAAAAAACTAAAACAGGTCCGACGGGGAAAAGTGAAGAAGCCTGAATAAGACAGTTGGCCGAGTTTTTAACACCATCAGCAATTCGGACTGTCAAACATTTGCTCAGAGATTTGTAATTTATATCCTTGTACTTTGAAATTGCATAATTGTTCAAGAATGGTTCTCGAGAATAGCATTACTGGTACCATTGAGACTCTTCGTGTATGCCTCTCCTAGCAATAGCAAGACCATTAAGAACTGAACAAGAAATCCGATGTAGAACACTTGCATCAGTTTGTACTGGTGGCTCCCTCTTTTGGAAGGCACTTACTTCAGGGGAAAATACAATAAAAACATCTGTATTAAGTTAAATCTGATAAATCGTGTATAACACTAGGACTCACTTCACTGATAACTTAATTCAGAAGAGAATGCACGTCTGCCAAGGAATGAAGTTATAAGATATTTAGCTGCGGATTTGATGATTATTTTGTTGTACAGTTTCTGTTAGCCAGGACTCTTCTTACTCAAATGAACAACAGTCCAAACCAAGTATCCAGTGTGGTAGGCGGATGTTGGTTTTTTTTTTTCCGTAGGGAGGAGGGCGTGTGGAATTTAAAATTTTCAGTTCCTCGAACTGTTGCAACCATCTTCTGTTCCCTAATTCTTTCACTGCACACTAAGTTTCGGAAATATATGACAACAAGGGAAGGGTTTAACAATGAATATTTGAACTGTGTTTAAAGGCATTATATGGTGAAGTCGTTGAAATATAGAGTGCACAGTTCCTCCTTTACAAATAAGCTAACCATCGTACTTTGGATTTTGAAAGTTCAGATTTTTACAACTAACGCTTAAATTCAAAAAAGGAAATACTCCATTGTATTTTGCGAATTTTCGATAGGTTGTTAACGAAAAGATGTAAAATTTCAGTCCTTCTTCTTCAGGCTCCTACAATAAGTGCTTACTTCTGTTAACGTCGTTGGTACGCTCTTGCTATCTTCGTTAGCAGACGATGACGCAGGGTTGTACCGTAGCCCACTGGGGAGACTCGCTCATGTGTTCATTGTGCCATTTTCGTGGTGACGCTCGCCCAATTCTAAGCTAATGAGATATCGGATTGCTGGATTGGATGGGCCTTGTAGTTCATTAAGGGCTTGCCAGAAATAATTTCGTGGCTGAGAGCAAGTCATTCTAGGATTCTAAGGTGTCGATCACTCTTAAAATTCGATGTTAAAGTGTGTGGTTTTACTCCCATTTTATTGTGTGGTCAGTGTCGACCTGCGTCGTCGTATGCTAATTAAGATAGCAAGAGCATAATAACGATGCAAACAGAAGGAAGCACTTATTGTGGGAGCCTGAAATTTTACATCTTTTTGTCAACAGCCTATCGAAAATTCACAAAATACGATGGAGTATTTCATTTTTTGAATTTAAGCGTTACTTGTAAGAATCTGAACTTTCGAAGTTCCTCCTTGCAGTCGTAGGTAGTAAAATGTTAGGCACTGTTTCTTTTTTTTTTCCTGTTCATGGACGTTCTTAGTCCTGATGTATTCTGTAGCTGGCGACACCCAAAAGGTGGAAAAATTTAAATAAACCTAAGTATCTTGCACCATTTATTCCCCATCCAGTCATTTACTGTATTAATTTACTACATTTTTTTTCTTTCTTTAGGTGCCTTAGCTACTGCTGGAATCCTTGGTTATGGGTTGTGGTGCTTCAGGACTGGACAAACTAAGCGAGGCCAACTAATGATGCGGGCCCGTGTTACTGCACAGGGATTAACAATCGGGGTGTTAGTTGCAGGAATTCTGTATGGGGCATTGAAAAAAACCAGTGCTCCATAAATTTTGGGCAGTATCACTTTCAATTTTTTGCTTTGACTGTTTTCAAGATGATGGAATGTTGCCCACGAAGAAAAATATTTGTAGATAAACTAATGTAGTTTTAAATTTATAGTGTTTTAAAGTGTTTATTTGAAGTCAAGCATCACTAGTTTTTATGCATTGATTGCGTACTGCTATACCATCATGGAAGTGTTTGCAGATTTTTTATTTCAAGTGGTTGCTCACTATGTTAGGGTAAAATATGAAGTTCACTTGAAAACAGCTTTTGCTGGGCTTAGAGATGACATTGAATTGCATAATCCTTAGAGAAAATGCAAATCTGCCGCCATTGGAGGCAAGGAAGATGCATCATGGTGTCTCGCAGTGTCTTAAGGGAATAAAACAATCTCCAAGTGACGTTGTTTTTAGCCACTTGAAGATTTTGCATTCATGCTGAAACCTGTTCGTTGCATTCAACCTAAATTTACGTAATATTAATACTTAAAGAATACATAAGTGCCTGCCTGATGAAATTGCCGTCATTAGGGATGTACCGAATATTCGGTAATTATTCGAGCAAAAATTCAAGTATTTGGCATTGAGCGAATAACGATATTCGCCGAATAGTGGTATTCGGCCAAATAGTGTTAAGATTTGTTGGTATTTGGCCGAACATTTTTTTTAGTATACATTTATGCAATTGTGTTAATGGAATAACGTTTAGCTAAGGCCACGCAAAAAAAAATTGTTTGGTTTACGGGCGAGGTTGCAAACTGAAGCACCAGGCAACCAGGCAGTTTATTTTTTTTTTTATTTTATTTAACTGACCACATTTCTTTGATGTGTACCTACCTTAAGACTGAAAGAGCTTGCAATCAGCCTAAAAAAGTATAATATTCTGCTAATATGTTATTTATGTCATGTAGTATTACAAATAATTTAGTTTTTGCCAAATAATTCTTCCTGGTTTGAGCTAAAGGCTTGAAATTAGCACCACTGAAAAGCTTATTTCGAGCTGGTTAAAATGGTGTACTGGAATGTCAAAAACTGTCAAAATTTGGCGAAAATATGATTTTTAGCGGATGGACCAAGATTGAGATAAAAAATTTTGACCCGCGATAATTTACGGCACCCGCACGCGTCTGTAAACCAAACAATTAACTTTTCTTGGCCTAAGCATTTAGTTTTTGGTTCGTGAGTTGTCTTCTTCTGACATTCACAAACAATAGAAAAATGATCAAATATTGATTTACAGGTATTCGGCCAAATATGTAAATTGTTTGGTGCCGAATATTCAGTGCATTCCTAGCCGTCATAACCCTTTCCCATGCAACATAATCGACAAACAAGATAGACTTCATAAAACAAAGTGAACCAATGCTCTAGTATTCCTCTTTTATTTTTAAAACCATAGTTAAACTGTCCTTTGGACGATTTTTTTTATAGTAATGTTTAGCACAGTAGTAGTATTAAAAAAAAAACCGTGTAGTGCACACGAATTTTAGAATTTCGGAAAGAATAGAGGACAAAACAAAAATATAAAAATGGGCACACGAGACGGCGTGGTCGCACGGTGAGGTAACAAGGGAACAACAGGAGTAAAAACGGAGACAAAAACATACCTCCACCCCACTTTCCTGACACGAGGGTGAAAGAGTAGGAAACAAGTACTGTAGGTCCTTCGAGTACAGCAGGTCGTCAGTACATACACATGGAAGCTAAAATTTTCATGGGAGGCCTCCAAACATGCCCTCCCTCCAACAAGTGGAATGTTGTTTCTTAATGTACTACCGTAAATCGTGGATTAAACGCACATGGGCTTATGCAGTTAATTTAGCAAAAATAAGGGGGTGGGCTTTAAATCAAGCATTATCAATTTTTTAACCTTTCTGAACATCTATTACAGAAAATTCGAAGCTTCTGATCGATCTCTGAAAGACCAATTTTTACATCCTTTTAATTGCTGTGTAGAAGGGCGGAGGCTTAGGTGAGAGATCCCTTGTGCAGGTGCTAGGAGCTAAAGGAAGAGTCCACTATTACTCCAGGGAGGGAGAAGGGGCCAGTAAACTTAGCAAGCAGTACTATTCACATCAAATAACTTTTAGATAATTTTTTGTAGAAAAACCACAATTTGAGGGGTGGGCTTTAACTCCACTATTTCATGATTTTTAATTTACAGCATTTTAGGGGTTGGCTTTAGCTTCAACTGGGCTTTTAATACACGATTTACGGTATGTACAAAAAATCAGATAGATGGAGTGCATACAAGGGTAACCTGGTCAACCATGCAAAGCCTACATCCACCAGCCCATCATTGCATGTGTACAAACACGAAGAGCGTACAACGATATCCCGCTAGAGCGCACAAAGCCTACCACCGCACAAGGGAAAAAACGCTAGAAGAGAAGAGATAATAACCACATCATAGTAACAATAAGTTTGTGTTAGATTTTCCTCCCAATTCCAATCACCTTATTTTCTTGTCCTGTAAGATCCGTAAAGTTTTTAATATTTATTGCAAAGAGACATGTTTTAACCACAGCATTAAGGGGTTTGTATTGGTGGAGCTTATCAGTTTCTTGTCCTCCTAAAAAAAAAAGCCGGGCATGCAAGACGTCTTCAAAAGGAGCATAATTATTTTCTTACGTAGAAAGCATGCCTTTTCGTCCATTTTATACATGAATAATTTATCACGTATTCTGTACTACACTTCATTTAATTGAAATTTATTGCAGACGGAACAGTCGAAGTGATTTTCCACGATATATGGACCTTTCTTTCGCAGGGTCAACAGTGCATACATTTTTATCACTGGATTTTAATTCTTGCTCCTGTGACCTTGCAAGCGGAGTGGGTTTGATCATGATGAGGAAAGAGCCACTCTATCCTTAGCACCAGCATTCTTGAGTTCAATGGGACATCAGATTTCTGAAGCAGGAATGGTTGCGGAACCTCATTTATGTAACTTTTAGGCACTTTACAAGGTGTAGGAGGTAGGGATGTGCGAGCCTCGAAAGTATCGAGTTTGAGTCGCGTTTCCTACCTGCTTAAACTCTACTCAATTTATGCCAACCAAACTCAAATTCAGTAAAAATGTGATAACTTCGCCAATTTTTGACCGATTTTGACGTTCAAATATACCAAATTCATCATCTCAGCGAGAGTTTTCCGATGGAGCAAATTAAAAGCCACTAGCTCAAACCATTTTAAAGTTATACTGTAGCCTGAAAACTAGTTGTAGATGTTGACCGCACAGTCCGTTAAGCAGCATCTTGGTTATTACACTAACAAAAGACACTTGCAAAATACTCGGAACTCGGCTCCATACTCGATTTTTCTGTTGCAAACTTGACTCTGTTCGACTCAAGTATTTTACTCGCACAACCCAAATAGGTGGAGATGGTCTGGGGAAAATTCAGACTAGGTGTTGCCGAGGATGAACAGCTATCCACCAGAATTTAGGGAATTTATATGAGAGCCTAACACTGTTCAGATCTCTTCGCCATTAACGATACTGTGTCGCATACATGCAAAATGTACCTAAGTGTCCGGTATTGAGAATGTAAAAATGATGAAAAGCGTGTTTTTAGGTGAAAATACACAACAAATTACGCGATTTGTCAGGTATCCTAGATACCAGGATACGATAGATTTTGCATGCATGCTGTGGCGATAATAAAAAATGTTTGACACTTTTTGATACTACCGTACCGAAAATTTGATACCCAATTTTAAATTTCAATACCACTACCGATAACCAATAAAGTATCGGAACCGGAAATTCAATAATATTGCATACCCTTGTCAGGCAGTTGCTGAATGCTTATGTGCAATAAAAGGCAATCGGTTAACACGTATTTTGCATACCTGGGACTGCACCCTGGCCAGGAGATGACAAATTTCTTTTGTCTGAATGACTGACTACCCTATAGCAACGACGGGTGTTTAATTATTCATAACAGCAGCATTGGTTCTCTTCAATCACTTGAAAATACGCACTCATTTGAAAGACTTTTACACTTGGTCTTGTCTAAGGACAGAGCACAACACCAAGAGGGGTTACGTAAACAATTATAATTTGTTCCACGCATCTGTATGTCTTTCTACATAAACGTGCCCCAAGCCCAAACTTTATAAATTCATCAGATGGAGCTAGCAGCAAGCACAAACTTCTCAAAACTATAGATAACAGGAAAATTAGCTAATTTTTCCTTACAAAAATGCAAACTTCGTGAAGAATATTTATCCCCGAGAGCAAGGTACATGAAAACAATCTTGCCTATTAATAATAATGTTGTTTTCTTAACTAATAATAAACATATTGTTGACAAATAAAAGCATTCAACTCTAAATAATGAGAAAACAATTATGTGTAACACACTGTGTTTTATAACAAAAACGGCAAACATTATGAACAAAACTGTAAACCTAATCCAAGATCATAGTACAAAAGTGAATGTTGAAAGTATTACAAGTTGAGAAAGCTTTTGGCTGCTTCAACGATCCATGTCAAATGGTTAATATAACACTTCCTGAGACACAGTTTAAATGACACTGAAAACAGAAATAGCTTTCGGTTTTATTGAAAAAAAATTGGTCTCCAAGCTCAACAGGTGACCAGGTTTTTGAATTAATTCCTTTCTATTTGAAACTAGATTAGGCCACGACAAAAAAAATAACTTGATTATTGGGCCAAATTAATTTTAAATGACCAGGCAAACAAATGCTTAGAAAAAAATTTCAATTGTATGTTATGAAATTTACTTTGATTTCTACAACAGGTAGTCAACAGACAGAACCGATTCTTAACAAATACTGTATAAGGGTCAAACTTGTAGGAAGAAAACAATAATAATACAAAATGTATATATATATGTTGTATTATCATCATAAATTAAATAACTGTTCTAATTGCTTGTGGAATATTTTTAATTTTCTTCCTTACCGTGCTTTAGAGGTTTCTAGCAGTTGTTTTTGCTTATATTTTAATAACCTTTGAACGGTTTAAGCCATCGACGGAAAAATATATCCATTCGAAAGCTCTAGAAACCATACACAAAAAAATTAAACACAAAATGGTGTATTTGGCCGTTTAATTTTTGGTGAAATTAATAAAAAAAATACTTTCCAATATAAACAGAGAATCGATCACAAATGTAACGCTCAAATTCAAAAACAAAAATACTCTCAGTACGGTATTTTGCGAATTTTCGATAGGCCTAATAGTCCGAGTGGTGTTAATTTCGGTCTATCTTCTTCAGGCTTCCTTTCTTGTACTTGCTTCTGTTTTACATTGCCACGAGTGCTAGTGTTTTTGAAAACGCGTGGAAACCGTTGCCCACTGTACTTCTCGCATGTCATCTACTCAACGCTCACGATCCCATTTGCGCGAGATTTCATTTTTTCAATAAACAAATAGAAATGGTTGACCCCACACATTTTTTACACCTGTACGGACCTGAGAAACAAGAATAATAATGGCCCAATACGATTTGTTCATTGTCCTTTCGTAGCTAGTACATTTTTGTTGCAATTTGCTCAGTGTTTCTTTCCAACATCTGAACATTTTTAAGCATTATTTGTGGTATATGCTCATGAAAAATAATTATGATAGGATACCCAGATTGGGCATTGTGCACATATGACATGTTTATTATCCCTGCCCCTAACTAAAAGACTACTGTCGTTTAAAACCAGTACCGAAAAAAGATTAAGGTGATCTTTGTGTGGCTTTCAACTGCTGACGTTGTGCTGCTCCTTTGTTGAACAAATTTTACTGGACTTAGGTATCCTAGGATAACAATAGGACAGCCTCATACCAGTACGTCAAATGGGCGATTGCAAAAGAAAACCAGTCACAAAAAAGTGCTTTCCTGGGAACGTGAACGCAACGAGCAATGTACAGCCAATGTACAGGCTAAGGGCATAGTCTCCCAAGACAATTTGAGGTCGAATGTCTCAACTGACCAATATACACATGGGACTTAATAAAAATGACCTTTTTGTGTCCTCGATAGTAATTGGGTTAAAAAAAATACCATGTAACACCGCTTAATGAAAATGATTAAAAATGGGTCCTCACTGCGGTGATGACAGCATTTTTCTCCAAGCAAGGTTCGAAAAACCCTTAAAGCATTTGTTAAACCTACCTAATAATTAATGTATCAGTTAAGCATTTTAGATTTCATCAATTTTGTACAGATTTATCAAATCAAACATTTCCCTTTTGTGGAAGAAGCTTTGGAAACTTGAATACAAGCAAATGCCAGCCTGTGACATGCCAGCCTCTTTTAATATGGATAGTAGGCATCATCCTTTCCTTCTCAAGTGTAAGCAACTCGCAATGAAAATATAAACACACTTTCATGTTGCCTGAATACACTGGACGTACAAAATCTTTGGAGGAAACTAAAAGCAAGCTCCTGAAGTGTGTACCCCACAATATTGTGTGTAAACTTTGGCACCATAAATAAGAGTATTTTGACAATTTGTCTGCTCAAACGCAGCTACAGTACATCGTACCAGCATTTTAAGCGAATAAACGTAGCCTCATAATGCTTTGTTGTACAGAGCTGGGCTTTGTTTTTAATGTTTAGCAAGTCCTGCTTTTAACAGTAGTCCATTTTTCAGCAGTTCACTTGTTGAATGCTAACTTTATCATCACGTTTTCTGCTTCTTTGATAGAAGAATGTTGGGGCGTAACTGGTGATATTTGTGTGCCCATCACCTTCACTTTGTGTTGTTTGGGAGATATACTCTTTAAACTGAACGCTTCCTCGATTTCTTTAGGGGTCATAGCATCAGATAAGTCCTAGAAGAAAAAGAATTAAAATTCACAGTTGAAGGAAGGATTTGGGAAGAAGGGTACATCAACACACGAGTTATTTTCATCCATACACCAAAAAAAATGCACAGGTCCCCCATAAATAGTGTTACGGCCTTAGCCAGCCATCTACTTTTCCTCACGATATGTCGGCCATGGTGGTGACTCGTGAGGGGAGGTTGGGTGGGTATTTACAGGTAGTGTATATTTTTTTTAGGCAATAAAAACCAATTTTGACCTCCCTCCAGGTAAAATTGGGGTTTCTAGTTGCCGGGCCGAAAATATACACTACCTGTTATTTTGTTGCATTCAGTTGACCTTGTCAATATAGGTGGCGGGCACCATCACGGCGAGTTCCCAAGAGTGTGAGCTGGGGTCCCCACGAGATCAATTTGGTGAGTTCAAAAGCCCAAAGGGTGAAGAAGGATCTCGGCAGACAAAGTGCGCAAGGTGTGTCTGCATGAGGTTGAACTTCGAGATTCCAATTGGTGAAGTTGGT
>JAHWFP010022472.1:97601-112543 GCA_023313725.1 Lithobius niger | reverse complement strand
TTTTTTTTTTTTGGAAACTTACCTAGATTGTCGGGATCCTAGGCATCAGTGGTAACATCAGTATGCCGTTGAAGAATGTTGATTGGTGAAAGATAGATGAGAATGATTTTTGTATGGAATGATCGATCGCATGAGGGTTGAGTTGGAAAGGTTGTATAGTCCAAAGCGCATGAAAGGGGCCATTCCTAAGGTTTAGGCAGAATGGAGCATGTCGCAGAGACAAAAATTAAGGTCTGGCGGTAAATGAGAAGTGATAACCCTGGCACGTAAACGACAATCGAGACAAGGAAGTTGTCGAGTTCGGTGCAGATAGTTTCTTCATTTCAAGTTTGGAGGGGGCGAAAAAGGGGGCATTGTCCCACTGTCAAAGCTGACGGGCTATATAGTTTTCACGTGGTAAGGCTTGATTGGCACGAATCCACTCGTTGGAAATGCCCGCATGTTCACGTCTTGCAAATTCGGGAATTCTTGGTGGTTGCATGTGTTCCGTGCTCTTAGTTTACGGTTTGTAACGGATGGGGATCTTGTCAAGTCCGATGTGGATGACGGGTAATGGTTGAGGATCAACGGTTTGAGTCGCAAGGTGAGTTTGAGTTGCTTGGTGAGTATACGAAGCGGGTTTTCTGATGAGGGGATATGGAGCGTGGATTTTGACTATTGGTTTTCTGCCAGAGGGTGGAAATTGAGAAAGGCGACGAGAGGAAGCACCGGCAAGTTCAACTTTTTTTCTGAGTAAGGTGTTGCTTGAGAGAAGGTTGGCAATGTTAGTTTCTGAGCCTCAATGAGTTTGGTCGCATTTTCGAGTTTCTTTTTCAAGGGTGAAAACTTGTTAGCGATGGGCGTACAGTTGCGTTTTAAACGGAGAAATTCATGACTCTTGAGGTCAAGTTTTTTTCGAAGAATTGCTTGAAGTACAGATCTGCTGCCGCATTTGGGCGAAGAAAGGAGTTTTGATGGGGTTTTCATCGAGTCCAAATGAAGAGTTAGGATTAGGGGGTTGCGACGAGGGTTCAGATGGCACAGATGCATCAGGTTTAATGGCAGTGGTGCCTTCAGGTGGGTTGCAGGGATTCATTGTGGTCATCGTTGAGGATGGTTTCCCTGGAGTGGGTGGCTTGGGAGTGGTTGCTGTAGCGGAAGCACTTGAGGTTGGAGTGGTAGAATTGACACTTTTCAATCAGGCACGGCGTTCTTTAATTTGACGAGAACGAGTTGCAGCTTCAGCGTTCTTGCGTAAAATAATGGTCCAATCGCCCGGTGAATTTTTAGGCAGATAGAACAAGGGTCCGAATAAAAATTGCACAGTCTGTGACGTTGAAAGGCAGTGTGAGGGTCATATTTCTTGCGAGAAGAAAGAATTGCAGCACATTTGCAGGTATCGGGAATCCAAATTATTGTTGGATTAAGTCCACGGTCTGTGGCGAAAATGCCACCGCGCACACTCGGCATCTTGGGAGTGATGAAGAAGCGGGAAACAGGAGACCCTCCAGACAGGAGAAAGCAAGCGCGGGAGGATGGAGACATCTCACGAGCGACAAGAAACCCAGAGTTGGAGGAGGATGATGAGCTGTCGAATCAGTAACAAGTTACGACAGAGGCAGAAGGGGAATGGAAGACAGGTGGTGCACGGTGGACGGTGCATTGGAAGCAGCAGCATCAGAAGTTGATGGTTGTGAAGGGAACGTTGATTAGCGATATAGGGGTTAACGAGAACCAGGTAGGTTGGGGTTAGCCCCGCAGAACAAAGAGTTCATTGTGAAGCGGGCTATCGGTGAAGGCTAGTTAACGGGAAGGCGTAGCATACAGTGAAGGCTAGGAGGCAAGGTAGGATGGAAGAACGTCAGCAATGAAAGCAAGCGTGTGTTAACTAAGAAGCAGAATAACACACAGCCTTCGGCGAAGGCTTGAGAAAGTCCGATGGTAAATCGAGAAGAGTCGACGGAGGCTTCGGACGGTGGGTACGATGGCGGCGACGAGGCTTGAAGCTTTCGGCGAAAGGTTTCCAGGCGAGGGTAACAAGACATCACGCCACTCAGAGGCGTGGAGGAAAAGAGAAGGCTGGCTAAGGCCATAACACCATTTATGGGGGACCTGTGCATGCTGCCACGCACCGGTGAGCTGGGCACACCGGTGTTTTTGACTCCTCCATGGTAACAAGCATCCACGAGCTGAATGCAACAAAATTACAGGTAGTGTATATTTTCAGCCCGGCAAACTAGAAATCATATTTCCGCCAAATTTTCACCGTTTTGACATTCTAACATACCATTTTAAAGGCACATAACTCCCTCCAGTATATTTTAACAGTTTTCCTCGATACATTACTGGAAATAGTTTTATATGAATTCAGTTACCTTTTATTTGATCGTCTAAGGGTCCGAGGATAGATGGAGCGCGTGTACGCTAGTAAGCTTCTTTTTTACCGCTCCGTCCGCGGAGTATCTCACTCCCGCCAGAAAGCTTCTTGGGCTACTTTCGAGGGTGACGTCACGCGATGTTTACACGCCTAGTCTGTGGCGTAGTGATTCTTCGTGCACTTCAAGTCACGTGACTTGCCGCTTCTGAGCGAAAGCCAAGTGAGATAGTAGCTGCCTTACTCGAGGCACGCAGTTTCAATCCCAGTTAACCTTGTTCTGAGCTTATCAGGAGAAATGGCGAGTGAAGAACGTATTTATCTATTCTACCAAGTAGATTTGCTACCGAATCGGTAAAGGAAAGAACAAAACGAGAATTGGATCGACAATTAGGTTTATCCTATGTTTACCGCAAGAAACTAGGATTAAAGAAGCGGTGGGGCAGGGGTGTCGGGATCCTGACATGGTGATGGACAAAACCAAAGGTGGAGAAGAAATTAAATTGCGGATTGAGTTTCAGACGTAAATTCTCATAGCAGACATAAGGCCTAAGGGAAAAACGTTTAGCTGCAGTACCAATTAAATTACAACTAGGGTCGGTCGGGAGAAGCTTTTTTTTTTTTTTTGATGGTACACTTAAATCGGACCCAATTTTATGCCTGTTATTTAAGCCGTTCTGTACAGTAACGCCGTTTTTGATTCCCGCATAATACTAACACATGAAGTCACAAATTAGGCTGCAAGGAAAAAATAATGGTCGGGGGGAATAAATGAGATCGGTCGCAGGGGCGTAAACTTACTGTCCGAAGAAGGGGGAGGGGTAAAATATCCCCCCCCCCCCCAAGCGATACATAATGACCGGTCCCTAAGCATGCCTCCTTGAAATCGCCAATCAATCAATATACGTAACATAGTCGGCAACGATACGACGTAAATTTCAACATCAACACAGAATAAAGACCCCAGAATCTTTTATTTGGTCAACTTTGTTCAAATAAAACTAACATGTGGGTATTTTACCGCAGCAACAGACAAGAGACATTGATGATCATAACGTGCAGTCATGTGCGCCAGTGTTTGTTTACCTTTTAGTATTTGTACGATGTGTCGCATGCGCGGCTCCGAAATGAGTATGATCTAGCATCGGATGTGACGTCATGCTTGTTTCACATAACAATGCACGCCGCGGTCGTGTGAACTATATTTTAGCACAGTTGACGTATGAGTGAAGCGGCCAGGACGGAGGGATTTATGTACCTTTAACCGGCTCGACACAAGCTTTTTAAGTGTGCTAATTTCAAACCTATAGCTCAACAAACCACTAAGAAGTCATGTGCCAAAATGTACGGAAAAAAACACTGAATACGAGATGACAAATAACTTATTAGCAATATATTATATTTTTTTGCCATATATTATATATTTTTAGGCTTTCTACATACATTTTCAGCTTTACTTGAAGAAATATGGTCAGTTTAAAGTAAAAAAAAGAAAAGAAAAAGCCTGGTGCTTCACTTTGCAATCTTGCTCGTAAACCAAACAATTTTTTTTTTTTGTATGGAATGTTTTTCGTTTTTGTCAAGTTAATCAAATAATTAGGAATCGACCGAATTCGAACCGGATCGTTAGGATTCGGATTCAACAAAATTTTCTATGTTTCGACGATTTTTCAATAACATTCGCTCATTTTTGGCCAGTTTTGACATTTCAATACACCAGTCGAAGCGTTTTTTTCGCCAGCATTCCAATGGAGCTAATTTTAAATGGCTAGCATAAAACGTTCAGAAGTTATAAGGAAAAATCAATGAACAAGATACGAAAATGGCTACTCAAGTCTTTAAACATTACTCAATTTGCTACTTTAGTTAGCTAGAGAGAAAATTTAGTCTGTAATAAAATGCAAAGGGCTGAAAAACCAACAAAGGTATTATTTTGGATTCTGTTAGGATCCGATTCATCAAATCTTTTAAATTAGAAGATTCGGTCGATCCCTACAAATAATGCAAGTCAAACACATTTCATCTTTTGTCTTGTAAAACATAAAATGGGTCATACTTGTTTGTTGGCCAGAAGAAGAATAGGAACACGTGCTAGTCGTTCATCTGTGAGCAGTTTGTGAAATTCGTCTAATGCTACAGGCAGTTTCTTTCTATCTGTTGAATCCACCACGAAAACTAAAGCATCTGTGTCCTGGAGAAAGTTGTACCAGTAAGATCGAACCTTCTCTGCCCCTCCAACTGTAAATATAAATAAAAAAAAAAAGAAGAAGAATTTAGTAACTGCAATCATCACACACAGGGTCTGAGTTATAGGTCTTAGCCAGTGATGTCGCAATGTAAAGTGCAGGTGCACTCGGGCCCCAGCTCAAGGGGTGCATTTTGAAAAAATTCAATCAAAAGTGGTAAAGTGAAAATATGTGTTAGCCTGTAATAAGAAAAATTTTGTAAATATCGATTTAAATAAATCCTGCTTTTTTTTTATTTTACCAAAAAAATATGACTTTTTCCTAACCCTATAAAAGTCAACACAAACTGAATGGGAATCTGTAGAACAGAGTCTCATTTAATTCTTATTTACTTATCCAGGATTGGGGGGTGGGGGGGAACCTGTTTTATTTTTCCGAAAGATACGTAATAGGAAATACTTTGAAATGCACATAATTGTCAAGTTCACAACAAAACCGCGCACTTTCAAAACTCGTGTATCTTTGCAAATGTTCGATAGCTAAGCTACTAACTTCATCAGGCACTGCTAAGGGCTCTTTTGACTCTGGCTTATGCACATACCGTAAATCTTGTATTAAAAGCCCACCCCCTAAAGTAAAGTCAAAATCATGAAATAGTGGAGTTAACGCCCACTCCTCAAATTGTCGTTTTTTCTACGAAAAATTACCTAAAAGTTATATGATGTGAATAAAGATAGTACTGCTTGCTAGGTTTACTGGCCACATCTCCCTTCCTGTAGTAATAATGGACTCTTCCTTTAGCTCCTAGCACCTGCACAGGGCATCTCTCACCTTAAGCCTCGTTTCATTCACAGCAATTAAAAGGATGTAAAAGTTGGTCTTTCAGAGATCGTTCAAAAGCTTCGAATTTTCTGTAATAGGTGTCCAGAAAGGTAAGAAAATAGATAATGCTTGATTTAAAGCCCTCCCCCCCTTATTTTTGCCAAATTAACTGCGTAAGCCCATGGGCGTTTAATCCACGATTTACGGTAATAATTAATAAACATTCAAGCATAAGAATTCAAACTCTTTTAGAGTCAGTGTTTACAATGCAAGCCAGAGTCGGAAAACCCTTTAGCAATGCCTACGCTTAGCTATCGAAAATTTGCAAATGTGTGAGTGCATCCGTTATTATTTTTTGGGAAAAATGAAAAAAAAAAGGCAAAATATACTTTATGTAACCTCCTCAAATCCAAATTTACAGTCGATTTTTTAAAAGTGGGATTCGAATCGGCATTACTTGGTTTGGAGATGAGGACGGATGACTACTGGACTGTTGCTGTTCGCTGTGCTCAGGGTCTCCGAAGCCCCCTCACAATGCTTGTGGTCAGACAAGGGATGTTTTTACCCTATCTTGTAGCTATACCCGTTGGATAGTCCTAGAATAATCATATTTTTTTATTTGTTGTATTTCTCCAAACTAAGTCATTAATACACCCTGTAAAAGTTTGCCACTTAACGCTTGGGGTAAGCTTGTCAATTTCATTGAATGTGTTACATAAAATTACTATAGTAGCGCACAGGTCACTTACTTTCCCATATGTTTATTGCAGTTCCCTGAGTGTGAACACACATGACGTTGAAGCCTTCTGTTGGTTTCGTCTCAATCGTTTCGTTTTCGACGCGAGACAAATTTCCTAGGAAGCTACTTTTTCCTGCACCGTCCAGACCCAGAACTAAGATGCGTTTCTCAGGCGGTTGGTCAACCTAAAACAAAATACGTACACTAAAACTCAATCTCCTCCTGATCCACTTATTTAATTTGCTGTGCAAAGAACATCCTCATACAGAAACATAAATTTGCCAAAATACGTGGGGTTGGCTCCAAGTGTACATAAAATGGTGTGTATTTTTCACATAAAATCATTACGACAAATTTTTAACAGGAAAAAAAATATATATATATAAATTCTCGAAGTTATAGTAAGTTTTCCTGTTCAGTAGGCTTCATGAGCATCTCACCTAAGGCATAGCCTAAAAAAAAATAGCATTTTTTGGTTTTTCCTATTTGTTTCTCACAGCTTTTTCCCAGCTAATCCATGCAACCAAGAGCGAGATAGGTGGCAGGGGTCGAAATAACCAGGAGCAAAGTGCAATTTGCACTCCAGAATCACCAATTTGCACCTCAAACTTACATGCTGGAGTGCAATATTTGCTCTCCATAGCTCAACACGTGTACAGTTAGTGTTAAGTACTGTTGACGGATGAGCAATGCTTAACAAAGTGCACAAATGTTGTGCACAGATTAACAATAATTCTGTTATTCCCTGTCAGCACAGCATAAGTTAAATGGGGATTTTCATGTGCCAAAAGAATTATGGGAGACTGGGAGAGTGCAAATTTTGCACCTGGTCCACAATTTTAAAATTCGACCCCTGAGGTGGTTTGGGGCAACGACATCACTCTTGATGCAACGGACATCACGTAGTTACAACTTTTTAGGGACAAGTTCTTCGCTTGTTTCTTTTTTTTTGTGGGTGGTATACATAATGTATTATATTTATTAGTACCAAGAATCACTACATTCTACTGTTTATAAAATATAAAGGTTTGCATCAAGTTTCAACATTCTAAAGCGCAATCGAAAAATAAGTCATTAAGCATTGTGGAGATGACAGCTTTAAGTGACATGTGGGCAGGGCAAGCTCATAACGTAGAGTGGATATGTTGGAGAGTGTCGTATGACGTCACACACATGAGCCCAGAATATTGCTGAACTTGGCTTAACCAACTTGGCCAAAACAGACAACTAAAATTAGTTATCTTGAATTTTCGAAGAAATCTAGTTCTTCTTCTTAGCAAGCAATAACCACTACGAGGGCAGTTGGCATGTCGTGAGCGTTACAAAATTCAAATTTCCCTCTCGGTCTGTTCCACCATTGATCTCTACGAGTTACTTGGTGTGGGTTGGAACTAGCTGATCTCCCAACGTTCGTCAAGCTTGGGGATACACTTGAACAATGCTGTCAATTTTCTTATGGGTGGCTCAGCCAGCTCAAGCCCGCAAGTAGTTGTTAACATTCTGCAGATTCAGGCAACTGTTGATGTTTGTCTCCTTATGTCTATAGTGGCGTGTTAACAGGTCCTAGTTATTTGCTAACAAAGTTGTCCCTCTCTGCAGGGTTGAAAAAAAATCATGATTTTTTTTATTTAACTTGGATTTTTCAAAAAAAAAGTCATTTTGTATACAACATTTGAACATTGAATTGGAGGGGTAAAAATTATTAAAAAACGCAATTTTACCTGGAGGGAAGGTCAAAATTGGTGTCTATTGCCTAACACAATATGCACTACCTGTAAATTTATTTGCATTCAGTTCCTGAGTGCTCGCTACCCTGGAGGAATCGAAACTTTCTAGATACGCCCAGCTCAGACACCCACCTGCGCATGCACAGGACCAGCACACGCAGGCCATCCATAAATGGTGTTACAGCAATAGCCAGCCATCTACTTTTCATCCCGATATGTCAGCCATGATGGTGACACGAGAGGGGAGGTTGGGTGGGTATTTACAGGTACTGTATATTTTCTCAGGCAATAGAAACCAATTTTGACCTCCCCTTCAGGTAAAATTGCAGTTTCTACTTGCCGGACAGAAAATACACTACCTGTAAATTTATTTGCATTTGCAGTTGACCTCGTCAATATAGGTGGCGGGCACTATCATGGCGGGGCCCCGAAGGGTGTGAGCAGGGTTCCCTGTGACAGAGTTGTGGTGGATTGTTTGCATGCGCAACGTTGTCCTGTCACAATCTACTTTGTGCGCAAGGCAGTAGGAGCGGGGAGGGAACTTCCAATTACCAAGCGAGTTGGCGAGGAAGTTCGGCCGAGTTTCCAGATTCCAGCGTTGACCGTTTTGTTGATATATTTAAGTTGAAGTTTGAAGTTGGGTGACGGCACATGTAGTATGAATGTAGTTGATAGGCTTGGAAGGGTCAGGAATGGTTTCCCTGGTGCTTGGTTTGTCCATTGAGTGTTAGGTAAGTGCGGTTTTTGAGTTCAAGGAAGTGACAATTCAGAGAAGATGCAGACGTTCGGTTACAGAGAATTTAGCAGGGTGGAGGATTCAAGAGAATCTTGGACTGGAGTTCATTTGCGGAACAGATCAAGTCAATGTGGCTTTTTGATGCGACCGTCGAGATGTTGCAAAATGCTTTGTTACTAAGTTCCGACTTCAGAGAGGTGAAAAGGGGTCTTGCATTAAGCCAAAAAAGAATCGTAAAAATACAAGAGTTGGGAACGAGTCGAAACGCTCGAGGAACAATGCTTCACTTGTGGTTGAAGTAGTGGGTCCATGATTAGGCAGAAGATGTAAAACAAGTTGAAGAGGAGCGGTGAACGCCAGAAGTCAGGAGTGGCAGATGGGATGAGTAAGCAGATGTGCGTGTCTCAGGTCCTGGAAGGTGAGAGAAATGTGGACGTGGCTTAGAACTGATTTCGAAGGTGAAATGAGGCAGTGGATGATGCTGGGTTCCAGCAGTTTCACTGGGAAGATGGTGGGATGACGGAGTTTGGGGCACAAAGTTGCAAGGTCATCAAAATGGGCAAGACGAGATGTTGTACTCTGGAGTTGTCGTGGGAGTCGCCAGACCAGAAGTGGACTGGAAGTTGTGGGTGCTCCATTTGAAAAGCAAGATAAGTGGTAAGTGAAAGAGGGGATCAGCCACATACTACCATAGGCATTGAGAGCACTAGAGACAGTTCAGGTGAAAGGCCAGTTTTGACTCGGTGGAGGTCCAAGAGCTCCCCAAAACTGGGAGAGGGACCGCGGGAGGCGCTGCGATGTGTGAGGAGCTGCGGTGCTGTTGGATTTTGATGTGAAGCTGCTGGTTGTAGATCGGAAGACATCAAGTTGAAGTTGGAGAGGGTTTCTGAGCTGACGTGGCGTTGAATATGATCCTAAAGTCCGTGTGGTGGTAGGATGTTTCATCATGTTAACTGTTTATGAGAGTATAGCATGTAGTTTAGAAAAGGTTGAATTCCCAAGGATCTGGGATGAATGTGACACCAAATTTCAGAGAGGTTCGGATGGCGGAAGGCGGTGTGCTCCGATTCTTTGGTTGGCTGGAAATTCCTCGAGAATCTTGGTCGTGGAAGGAGAAGAAGTGACAGGGGTTCCGGTATGTTGGCGTAAGACATGGCAGACCCGAAGGTGTGTTGTGTGAAGAATTCTTCCCTCGAAATGCGCGTAGAGGATGGAAGAGAGATTGTGCAGGGTGGCGTGAGAGATTGTGCATTTAACTTCCTTTTCCATGTTGTTTCAGTGGTGGTGAGTTCTGAAGAAAATTCAGTTTCGGTAGGATGGTACAGGTTGGTGACGGAGACTCGGCATTGATTGTCCCATGAAGTGTTTTGATTAGTATTAGACACCTGATTGGTAGTGGCTGAATGATTTATATCAATTGAAGGAAATGTTGTGCCGGGTTGCGAAAACGTGTGCATTGGCGATCGTTGTGACCGAGCTGGTGAGCGTGAGTGATGGAGGTATGGTTAGAGCGAACGCATTTGGAAAGTGAGATGACGCAAGTGAGTTGAACACTTGACTGGGACGTTTTCAAGAACAGTGAACGTATGCTAGCGATAGGTGGATTCAGAGTGCGAGAAGCTAGAGTGGTCGTCAGTGATGATGCGATGTGTGCACGGGAACGTGGGGAAGTTGGGGGTATTGTCCCACTGGCAATGTGTCGGGCGATGTTGCTTTCCTCTGGCATGGCCTGGATGGCCCCGATCCCGTTGTGGAATATTGATGCCAGTGATTGGCTGGGTTCGTAGCAGATAATGTGATTGCTGACTCAGAAGTGGGGACGCGGAGTGAAATTAGAGTTCCCTTGTGCAGTAGGGTTGATGTTGCATCGGTGTACGGCATGGAGATCAAAAGCCTTTGAAAGCAGTGTCAGGCGGTTTTCCTCTCAGCGAGCATGAGGATGGCGGATGAGATGGTGATGAGAGAGAGATGGGACTTGATGTCAATGTGATTTGAGACGAACGACGGACGACGAATGACAAGAATTTCCGCAGAATTGGCCGAAAATGAATGAAGCGGCGTACTGAAGGATTGTTGATAGTGCAAGGTTGAAAGAGGTGGAAGTGGACCTGTGAACGAACGGGTACTTCCAGTTTGACGACAACGAATGATGAGCAACTTCTTCCAGCGAGGATCGAGTTGAGCGTTAAGGCGCAGTGAGAGATTGGCGTCGTCATGAAGTTAGGTCGCAATGGATGAAGGGTGTGATCTTGGACAATGAGGAGATGGATTCATGAGGATCAGCCAAATTCCATTGATGTTCAAGGGGAACGGTCGGTGTAAAACAGCGGGCAGCCAGTATGAATGGTGAACGAGAATGACTTGGGAAAAGCAGTTGTGGCGAACGACAATAGGCGGCAGCGGTGGTCATCGAGCTTGCAACGGTGAATGAACCTGCGAACGACGAGCGGGCTTGTGGATGGCTCAGACTTGCTAACGATGAACGAGCTTGCGAACGGAGAATGGCCTTCCGAACGACGAACAAACATGCAAACGGTCCTGTGAGCGGTGGACGGGCTAGCGAACGTCGAATGAACGGTGCATGGGCTTGCGGACGACGAACGGGTTCGTGAATAGCGAACGGGCTTGCGGACGACGAACGGACTGCGCATGGAGCATGGGCTTGTCGACGACGAACGGGTGCGTGAACGGCGAACAGGCTTGCGAACGATGAACAGACTGCGATCGGCGCATGGGCTTGCGAACGATGAACGGTCTTGTGAGCGGTGAATGCTGAGACCGGTGGATGGGCTAGCGATCGACGAACAAACAGCACTTGGGCTTGCGGACGATGAATGGGTTGCGAACGTGAACGGGTTTGCGAACGACGAACGCACTGCGAACGGCGTGTGTGCTAGCGAACGACGAACAGTCTTGTGAGCGGCGGATGCTGTGGACGGTGGACGGGTTTGCGAACGCGAACGGTCTACGGGCCTCAGAGAGCTTAGGAAGGAGAGGTTGAAGTTTGGTAGGCTTGTTGCGGTAAAGAGTGTGAAGGTCTGTCGATAACGTTCGTCGGAACGGTGAAACGGTGACAGTGAGAAGCATGCTGTGGTGACCGCTGGAACTGGGGGGGATGATAGTAGAATGATGCCCAGAAGACGGAAGACGTGATGGACTTCAAGATCAGCGAACGACGAACAGGCGAGAACGCCGAACGATGCGATGAGTTTCAGATCGACGAACGGGAATGGTGGGTAACAGGAGAGAAGTGACCGTGAAGGCAAGGCTTGAACGATGGCCGGGCCAACAACGGGAGCGACGGGCTCGAGCAGAGATTCTTCAGTTAGGCCAGTAACAGCAAGTGGGTGCTTGACACAAGGTTGAGTGCTTCACTTGCTTCTTGAGCAGGACGAACAGAATGATGAAGGTCTTCGTTCAGTTAGGACGTCTGGAACGAGACAAGCGTCGAAGACGGAGGCCGAGACAGTAGCATGGATGGCGTTGATTGCGGGGCGAACGGTACAGTGAACGGTGACGAACGATGCCACGAACGGACGGACAAACGTCTGCTTTTAGTAGAAGAATACTTCATCAAGAGATGACAGGCGAACGAATGAACGAACCAATTCCTTGTAGGGATGATCGGTGAACGAATGAATGAACGCGAACGGAAGACTTCTTCATGTAGCGGCTGGTCTTGCGAACGGGAACGGCAAACAGGAACGGCGAACAGGAACGACGAACGGTCAAGGCAGCGATGTTGACACAGCGGCAGCTGGAGAAAAAGAGATGGCTGGCTATGGCTGTAACACCATTTATGGAGGGCCTGCGCGTGCTTGTCCTGCGCATACGCTGGTGGGTGTCTGAGCTGGGCGTATCTAGAGAGTTTTGATTCCTCCAGGGTAGCGAGCACTCAGGAACTGAATGCAAATAAATTTACAGGTAATGGATATTTTCTGTCCGGCAAGTAGAAAACAAATTTATTTCAAATCCTTGGTTAACCAAAGTTGGGTGACAGTTATATTTTCATTATCTTCTGGCTCGGTTACTATATTTGCATTTAAGCATAACTAGGGGGGAGGGGTCTTTTTTACGGCCTGCTGCAGAGTTAACCCACTCTACTTTCTTTAGTCAACCAGACCCACAATGACTTTCCTAAGCTACCTGCAGAGTTTCACTTTAGTTCCTGCATTGGGAAATTCCGTGCACAGGCTAAGAGAATAGAAAAACAAACAAAAAATTGTTTCTTATAGTCTCTTAATGCTTGCTAAATGGTCAGGCTTAGGCGACTATCCCACATATAAAATGAACCTATGAAGGATTTTGCTCTTGTGCACTCCAGCAACATTGCAGTCATTTGCAACACGTGAAGTATTTTTCAATACAAAAAATTGAATAAATGTACTAAAAACAGGCAAAATAATTTAAATCAATGATTTTTTTTTTAAAGTCAAGTGATTTAAATCGGGTTGATTTAAATCAAGCAACCCTGCCTCTCTGTTCCGAGAAAACCTTAGCAGTTGGAAAGGACGTTAATTAAATAATTTCCCCGTTTTCATTAAGGTATGTTAAAATGATTTGAAGGATTTTAATTTGTCCACAATACATAGGCACGAATAGTAAACTTTGTTGTTTAAAGGTACACTCCGCCTGCATTATAACAGCCAAGCGCCGATCGCCACATGCACACATTACCATTGTGTCGTTTCGTGAGACTCTGCGTAGTAATACAAGGCTAACTAAGATAGTAGCTGCTATGGATGCAGAAATCCACCGGCCAGTAGCCAGTTAATTAGGCAGGTTGGCGATTAAAATATTTGTCCAATAGCCTATATGGCCGATGGATTGGAGGGTGATAAATAGGGCTGAAACACACTGGTTATACATTTTTCCTTCTTGTTGGTACATTTTATAAGGGTTTTTCGTTAGCTTTCTGATGGACTTTATCCAAGATAGAGCTCTTCATTTCATAAGTTAAGAGAAGCAATATTACGGATAGGGAGAATTTCTTATTTTCAGACAAGTTTTCAAAACCTTCAAGGCCAGTGAAAAAACGAAAAGCAACAGCACAGACAAACACAACCTTCCTGTCTGTACCCGAAAACGAAAAGTGAGGATTGCAGTCTGGTGCTGCATTGTAATAGGCAACGATTGTTGCGATCTTAGTGACAAGCAGGCTAACCTCATTGCATTGCCAGTGTAGGAAAGGTTTTAAACGTTAGGGGTTTAAAAAATTTCGGGTAGAAAAGTAAATCGAAAACTATTTCAGCACATACTAGAGGTTAGTATTTTACAGATAGTCAGAAACCACAATTTATAAGAAACTTGTGCTTTACAAATGCATGCATCACCGCATCTAGATTGAATAATTTTTTTTTTTTTATTGGTTACTGGCTTCCAGTGTGTTAAGAACTTTTTAATTCAGCGACAACAAGTTTCTCAGTTGGCTACTAAAAATTATGTTCTACTGGCCAATGGCGAGTTGAAAAAATGCGAATCTGCACCCATAGTAGCTGCGTTCCTCGCAGCTACTATCTCAGTTGGCATTGGGCATAGTAGACAAAACAGCATGAACGCAAAAGTTGGGTCGGCGCAAATCGGAATGAATTTTGCATTCTAACATCTCACTTTATTATTTTTAGGCTAGTATCTTATGATTTTTCTTCGGTGATCTATTGCCATAAAAAATAACTTTTGGTTAATCCTTTAGATTTTTGATCTCATGGTAAAAATTATTAGCAAACGATTCAAAATTAGTACACACACATACACAGATGAACGTCGAGGTTATTGTAAGCGTACAAAGGATCATTTAATAGCAGGATGCTAATAACGACATTACTTGCGCACGGAGGAAAATACGCACTATTCCAGACAGGCAAGAACGATTTAACAAATCTTGGCGAATTTTCGATAGTCAATTTGCAGTGGATAATAATAATATAAAATACACAGCCAGAAGCAAGCTTAAATGGCTGGGGAGGGGGGAACTACAATCGATCAAAGCGTTCTTTCCAAGAATTACAGCTGGGAGCATCAACAACATGAGACGGGAGGTTGTTCCAGGCGTGTACGGTGCGGTTGGAAAAAAAGTACTTCCGTACGTCAAGTCTCGCGTACTGCTTTTGCAGCTTGTACCTGTGACCTCTGGTCCCAACAGGTGGGGCAGCACTAAATAAATCACGGAGGTCGGCACCTTCAAAGCCACGCACAATCTTGAAAACCTGCAGTAGATCTCCCCTGTTTCTGCGCTCAACAAGAGTAGTGAGTTTAAGTTTCTTAAGTCTCTCTTCATAGGTAAGGGTACGCAGTGATGGCAAAAGGCGAGTTGCACGTCGTTGAATAGTTTCCAGGATGTGGATGTCCTTCGCCAGGTATGTGGATGGATGTGGATGGA
>JAHWFP010022472.1:84864-97591 GCA_023313725.1 Lithobius niger | reverse complement strand
GAACCATCTCAATTGACGATGTCGACATCAATCAAGCCGCATCAACATGGATATTAGCAGGGAATGAGCCAAACTGTCGCCACCAACAGTGGTGCATTTCGTTCGCTCTGTTTAGTCGTTTAGGAAGGTACCAATGGTTGCCTTCCCAATCCCCGAAGCCGTTAGCATGACTCTTCCAATGCCTTCCATGCTTGCCTGCATCAAGAACCAATCTCTCCGTAGAACCCCTGCGGCTACTTCTCTTGGAGATGAGAGAGTCGCCTTGTCTTGGCTCATATTGGAGCATAGGAGCATGGTCAGCTTGGTCCCATCCAAATCTGATTAAATCGTCATTGGCTCTTTTTCAACTCAATTGTTTGTGTCCGAACATCTGGGCACCACAGGACGCACAATTTCTGGCCCCCCAACCTTTTTCAAATGCTCATTAGGAAACCCAAATTCGCTAGTTACCTGAAACTTACTTGTCCATTCAGTAATGAAAATGTTCCGTAGGTATCCAACTTCATTCGGGGCCATACCTAGATGAATGGCCGGAAACTACTCATGCGCCTTAGTAGGGTGAAGAGGAACAAAAGGCCCTGAAGAATTTTGTTGAGTTTAAAGAGACATGACCTCTGCTGAAAGACCAGCTTACACACCGATATGGTATTATAAAATTTAAATACTAGAAGTGCATTCGCGTGTGGATACTACTCCAGCTTCCACTGCACCCACGTGACATGATACAACTGTAGAAGTGCGGAAACCGAAGACAGCTTGCGAAACGATGTACGATTATTTGTAATTTATTGTTAGGATAGCACGTGACACAGGCAGCACCCACCAGGCGCAAAGTTTAATACTCATCTGCAGTGACAACACATTTCGGTGAGAGCTTATTGGGTGGTCACAGGTTGACAAAGAGATTAAATTCAATTATGTGCCACATTTAAGACTGGGATCAGACTCTTGGGTTCTTAATAAACTTTAACTTTACTTCAGAGCAGGAAGGGTCCATATCAGAACAATTACAAATAAAACAAATAAAGTTAAGCACCAAAGTCTTTTGGTAGAACCAAACCAGACAAGAACAAAACAGGAACCACTATTATGGCCTCCACTGAAGCAATCCCCGTAGAACAGGAAATGACTGATGGTAGGAAGTCTTGAGTTCACAACTGCCCTCACAATAGGATTGTCCAAGGAGTACTCTACTCAGAAACGCATATATCGTCCGTCTGTGACCTTCCCTAAAGATAGGGTCACCCAAGGTTGCAAACAACATACTGGCACTGCTCCAGGTTGCAAGCCCAACAAAAATCGTAGGCTGGTGTTATAGCACACTCTGAGGCTGTTCAGGCACTGAGTTGAACAGTTTGTCCAAAGTTGCTTGCCTTAAATCCGTGACATACAAGCAGTGTATGCAGTGGCCACAACTTTCTGACTGCATCCACCACCTACAAATGGTTTTTGCCCTAATACAAGTATTTCTGTGCTTATTGAGGATATCGGTGTCATCTCTTAGATCCGGAAAAATAACACCTATGAATTTCACTTGCTAAGATATACTAAAGGATTTCCATTTAAATCAACTGTAGGGGCTCCCGATTTCTTGGTTAGCCACTCGTGTAGGGAAGGAAGAGTTGACAGATTTGGTTGGCACTAATTAGTAGACGATTTCTTTAAAAAATACATGCAGTAATGTATCGAGAAAATATGATAATAATGTGCAAGCGACTATCATCCCTGTAAGACTTGAACTTAAAAAGGAAATGTGAGCCAGATTGGCAATGGGTCACCTTTTTTTGCTTTTCCTGGCCTGATATGTTCTTATAAAAAGAGAGTTGCACACAGGCACGAACCAGGTTAGAGTCCTAATGACAAGAAGGCGTAGAAAAGACCTGAGAGGAACCTGTTGTGGTTTGTGCCTGTTATTTGGCATTGTGTAATAGTGAGGTCTACTGTCCTGCTCACACGCGGAATAGCTAAAATCCCTGAGTAGGCATTTGAAGGTTGACACACTACTGCGTGCAGTTATATCATTTCTAGAATCGGTTCCAACTGTCCACTGTTGTGTAGAATTTGAAAGAATAGTGCACGGTATTGCAGTGGGCTCTCTTGTTTGAAGCGTTAGAGTGTGTCCACGAGTTCTGCTCACTTCATAGAACTTCAGGAGCTGTACGTACCGTCTTTACAACTCAATGATGTCCGATAATTCGTAGCATTGCTTGATATTTAGGAGGTAATGAAGCTGAAGATACAGTTTAGTTGTTTGATGTGCCATCCTCTTTTGTCTGGCCTGGTCCTTAACAAGATGCCAGATAGAGTAAAAAAAATTACAAGTTGTCCTTCCAAGAAAAAATTATAGTGTTAGCCCCGACATGATCACAAGCGCTTAGCCGCAGACCAAATGTTAACACGTTTCGCAGGTCCAGGCATGATCATTTTACATGATCATGACAATCCTAAGTAACTGGTAGCTTCCACCTTAAAAGCTTTTCATTATTGTTATGTATGCTTTGGTAGAAAGGCTAGGCCACCTTCAATAATTCTCTCTTTGGTGGGCTTGTGATGTGCATCAGGGGCTATTGTTATTCATGAGCTCTCTATTGATTTCGCCTCTTTCCGCACCTGTGGTTTGAGCACATGACAGAATGTTCTTGTTTATGTCTTCCTGACCGTCAACCCTTCGAATTCTATGCAACACCAGAGCAGAGTAAACTCTGCAAGAATAAATGTAAATAAAGCCCAATAGTATTCACATATTGACTTATGCATATTCATAAGCTTAACTAGCATAATTAAGCTGTAATTGAGAGCTTACATTTGTGGGAAGCTCACAATACTTTTATTGCACCGGCAGGCCATTCGAGAGTCTGTAAATCTGTTAATTATAAACAAAGCTGCTGTGCGAGGCATTGATAGACTGTTTAGCCTAGAGGAAGACTGTTTGTGGGAGTCGGGAAGTAGACTCGGGTGTCTACCAACCAAAGCCTATTAATCATGGTTTACTGTTAACTGTGGCTTACTCTGCCTTCAAATGTTCCTCAGCGGTAGGAAGGGAGAAGGATATGGTGAAAAAGGGTGCATTTTGGAGCTATAATAGAGGAAAGAGTGGCATTGCTTGGGGCTCTGTTTGTAATCGGGGTGTTGGTGTACGGGACTAGGATGTGGAAACTGATGGTGATTTTCCAGAGGGAACTTGGAAGATGGGCACTGGAGCCCAATAGCTTTACAGATAATGAGGTGGTGAAGGGATAGATAGGGTGGTTATGTTTGTGGCTAGGGATGCGGTAGCTAAGGTGGGGTCTGCTGGGAGAGAGAGAGGAATTTGGGGATGGAGACTTTGGTGACTGTGGTATTACGATTATATCACTAGGCGGAGAATGTCGTGGTAGGTGGAATGCCATACGAGGCGGGCAGTGAAGTATGTCCATATATAGGAAACAGAAGTGGGCTGGGGTGGAGTCTGGAGAAAGGGAAGAATAGAGCAGGGAACAGTGCCTTACAGAGAAAAAATCCCCCACTATGTGATACAGGACGACTAAAGTGGGCCTTGGCTGGAAGGGGGGGGGGCAATGCTGGAGACTGGGAGCATGTTCTTTTGTTCAGGGCAACAACGGGGAGGGAGTTGCTTCGCAGAGCTGGTGGGGAGGAGGAGGATGTGACTTTTGAGGGTGTGTAGAAAATGGAATGATGCTGAACCATGTGTTGCTTAGTTGTTGGGGGTTGGAGTATGTGAAGAGGAGAGAGTTATGGGATGGGAAGGAGGAATAGGGAGCAGCTTTTGACGGCTTGTTGGGGAAGGGGAAGTCTGGGGAGGCAGAATAGGAGAGGGGAAGTGGTTCTTTAGGTGGCATTGTGGTGGCGATGCAGGTTTTGCCCGTGACCTATTCTAAAAGGGAAGCCAGTAGCATCAACATCATCATCACTTTGAAAATTCTCCGGTTGGTGTCAAGAGATGGCACACCTACCAAATGTCCCCTACACTTGATATTAGCAAAACTTTTGGTGTTAGTTGACTTTTTTTTATCTAGCCTTTGTTGTTGGAGTCTTTACCTCAATCAACATGTTGGAATCAGCAACAATAGTCCATTCATAATAACTTTTGTTATTTTTCAGGCCAAAATTTCATCATTTTCCCAACTCTGTGTCATCAGCCACTCTAGTGACAGTTAAAACACAGCCTAACTAATATCAAAAGCAAAATGAAGGAAATTATTTTGCTTTTGCTAATATTCCACCTTTTTACACCAATAGTGAAACAATTAGGCAACAATGAACCAATTGCATGTCGACTGGTCTACTGCTGTTGTCTCATCTCACAGCAGTTTCATTTTCTCATCAATGATCTCATCAATTTGCCAGCGGTGCACTAATGAGTTTTCAAAGCGTTTACTCCTTTTAGTCTTCTGTACAGCCGTACCAGCTGAGAAGACTATTGCAACGACTTTGTCCGTCCGTCCGTCGCTTTTTTCAACTTCACAACGGTACCAGATATTGACGACCATTGTTTACAACGTTAGATTTAGTGTGAGAAGTTAGTTAAATAACATGGCAAATTAAAGTGGCACTATCACCGATTGAAAGCAGGCGAATTCTGACAACATCTAGCGTTTGCTTGCACCAAGCCAAGGAATGCATAACGGCATTTCTTTTAACGAAACAAACAAGCCACGACCTCCTTAATTAGTGAGTGAAAATTTAGTTCATCCTCGTGCTCCTGCGAGCAAGCTATAAAGGTTAACAATATCGATGTCACTAGATGGCGCCATGGTATTTTCGTTCGCATTTCAATCGGTGATAGAGCCACTTTAAAACATCGTTACTTCCTTATAGCTAATAGAATTCTTCTACATAACTAAATTAAATAATAACATTTGATCGTCAATTTAAGATCCTAAGGTAACACTCAATAAAAACATGGATTTTAGCTTCGTTTAAAATAGTCTCGTCGCATTGTTGCACGAATGAATAGGCTTACCATCGAACCAAATTCTCCGTTAGGCCTATATCTGCTACTTACGAAATTCAAACTGCTTTTTTTTAAAATTAAGCCTAAAAATGAAAATTATGCCTAAAATCATGTTACCATGGCAACGTCAATTTGCTAAGAGTCGCTGTTGGCTTCATCAACACATTCAGGCCGCCGTGGCTAAGGCTTATGGGGCCCCCGCCATCACCCGGACCACCTTCTCAACCCTCCCAAGGAAGACCTTCCTGATGCTGTACCGCAGCAAAGTTCGCAGCATTCTGGAGTATGCAGGCCAAGCATGGTGGGTTCGTTTGAGGACCGTGACAAGCTGGAACGTGTCCAGAGACGTGCCACTAAACTTGTGGGACTCAAAAACGCGTCCTACCCCGACCGGCTTGCTGATCTCAAGCTCCCAACACTAAATTACCGTCGTATCAGAGGTGATCTGATTTTCACTTACAAGATCCTGCAGCCAAGCAATGGTTCACCATCTCCGCGAGCTCTGCCACTCGGAACAATGGGGCAAAACTCTTTACGAAGAGATGAAATACGTCCCTTCGCCAAAACACACTTCCTTTCCGTACGGTTAACACCTGGAACAAACTGCCTCAACACACCATCGAAGCAACATCGGTCCTGCAGTTCAGAGACTGAATACCGTGCTCCCTTCCATCATCCCCCACCCTCCCCTACAGTTATAAAAACTGGTAGCTTCGTGGGTACCCTGGTGTCAAAAGCTCTTTCTGCTTACTGCTGGTTTTTTTTTCATATTCATAGTCATTTCCCTACTACCACTGATCTATATAGGGTACGTTGAGCGTTATGTTGTAACACTGTAACTGTGTGACTGTATAGGCGCACCGTGTTTCAAAAATGAATAGGCTTACTATACAATCCTTATCTCCGTTACCTGCTACTTACGAAATTAAAACTGCTGCTTAAAATTAGGCCTAAAAGCTGACAATTATGCCTGAAATGTAAAATAGGCCTAAAAGCTAACACATTTTTTAACCGACAATTGTGATGGCTACTGCTTTTAGATTAGTATAATCATGGGTAGATAGGTTTGTGATCTACTCATGGTATAATCAAGAGTGAGATAGCTAGCTGTTGTAGTGCATGATAGAGGTGTGCGCCGCAACACTGGAAGTGGAGGAACTGCACAGAAGACCGGTGCGACTAGGCAGTCGCTGTATCCGCTTGTTTGGTAAAGGTGCGCTTGAAAGCACTGTGGCACTCTCCCGGTTGTAAGTCACATCAGTGGTGACTATGCGGTGTTACGTCATCACCTGCGGGCGATTCCGTGACGTCACCAACAGTCTCTCCATTTCCGATCCAAGATGGCGTCGGAAGAATCGGTTGCCAGAACTGGGAGATTATTTTCGGCAATAGCTTTGAACGCCGTGGCCAGCAGTCGTGTTTTAGCTCGTCTTT
Source organism: Lithobius niger (assembly GCA_023313725.1). NCBI lineage: Eukaryota > Metazoa > Arthropoda > Chilopoda > Lithobiomorpha > Lithobiidae > Lithobius > Lithobius niger. The sequence continues at coordinate 91,203 of JAHWFP010022472.1, read as the reverse complement.
AACGAAAAAGTACCACTAACCACCGCACGTTTTACGTAAGTAGAATCAATCATGGCGGCTTGCATCCCTAAAGATGCGGCCTTTCTTGCGTAAGTGCGTAGATTTTTTTTCTCTCTCGGTCAACTCTTGAATGTCCTTGTTGACACTCGGACAGTAAACCTGCTGGTGCCTTGCGCAGCTTGGATCTTTAAACTTGAGTTGAAGTGGTTTTAGAAATCAACTATTAAATTTGCCTTTTTGTCAACAGAAACGATGGAGGACGGTAGAAGTGATTTTGGGCCCGTTGGTTCTGCATCTTTTTTCGGGAGAATAAACTCGAGCCATTGTGATATGGACGACATGGCATTTTCACCCCCTTCGGAATACAGTAAGTGGCTAAATGACTGCTAATTATTGATGTAAACTAAAACTGCTCCCCACCGCCTCATTTTAAATATGACGTAAGCTGTAAGGGAGTGGAGTTGAAAGTATCTAGGAACCATATTGATTGAAACATAGTGCACGACATGCTGCAGCCGCTATCACTTTATTGGGTACCTGTAAAAAGCAAGCCTACATGCCGAATTCTGAAACCACTGTCGTGACATTAATTTTTAAACTACACTTTAAAACAACTGGATCATTTATTGGTTCCTTTGGTATTCGGCACTTTTTTTTTTTGCAACAGTATCTGACTTAACTGCAAAAAAATACATAGAAACTTGATTGAAGACCAAGGTCTTTTAGGAACCGAATACAATAATAACTCGACAAATGACTAAAGACTATGAAGAAAAGAAATAAAAATTCATATGTAATATGTTATTGGCTCCTGGTAATATTCAATACACAATAGTGTAATCACTCACAGGTGAATGTCACATATTAAAGAAAAAATACACAACAAATTACACAATACTGTAATCACATGGAGAAAGTAAAAAATTTGAAAAATATTTATGCAAAGCACAGAAAGTCACAAAAACATATTAAAAAACTATGTTTAACAATGTAAAAAAAACGTGACTACAAAATAAAACGTTAATGGATAAGGAAAAGGAAGTTTAATTATCAATTTTATAATGTGGCATTGCTAAGACAGTGCTTAAAGTCGTGTTTTTTTTTTTAATTGAGGACACTTTGGCTATGGGCTTTAATGTATGGAGGAATTCCAGACGGTGGATACTTGCCCAACCAAAGACAGCTGATAATAGTCCTACTAAAGGGTTGGTGGTATTTTAGCGTGTTCGTCGTAGAATAGCTATGTACATTAAAACTGAACTTTACAAGACGCTGTCAGTTTTGATAAATAACCTCCAGACACCACTTCTGTAAGTAATGGGATCATGAATAGGAAGAATGTTAAGTTTAGGAAAAAAGTGGAAGGCTCTGGTCTTTTGGAGGTTGATGCGAAGCTTTACTCATTTCTGAATGGTCGCCGACAAACAAACCACAGATCTGTTCAGTATTTATTTACTGGCGCTTATTTCGCTTTCATTCGTATTAAGTCCATATTAGGGAAATGACGTCACTTTCGTTAATCATCGGACTTTTCTGGAAACAAGACACTGCTGCTTGGCAGCATTCGGAGCTGCGGAGTAGTTATGCCCGTATTAGGGCAAAGAAGTCACTATCGTTAGACTTTTACAGAAAGATGAAGATGCTTTTCGGTCAGGGTACGTTTAACGTTTTGTATCAGCCAAATTTAATGTTATTTGTGCCTAATACGAAGCATATGCGCCAAGGCAAACAAAATTACAGGTTTGGGAGATGAAATGTGATGGGGCTAGTATCATTACACTAACAGTGACGGATCCAGGATTTTGTTAAGGTGGGTGCTGTAGGTCTCTTAATTTTGAGTATTTATTTTCCCATGGATTTTGCTTTCTTGGGATTCCCCCCCCCCCTACTCCCCATGTAGATTATATGAATGTGGGGGGGGGGGGGGTTGTATTACGGGTTGCAAACTGGAAATGGGTTGAAAAAGTAGCGGAAAAGAAGTCACTTTTGTGAATCGTTGGACTTTTACAGAAAGATGAAGATGCTTTTCGGTCAGGGTACGTTTAACGTTTTGTATCAGCCAAATTGTATCAGCTAAAGGTTGGAAAAAACGAACAAATATTTTTTCAGAAAATCGTTTCCTGATGAGTCAGCATGGACTGCCTGGTAAAATTCCAGCCAAAGCTACCGACCTGACCTAACCTAACAATAAAAACTTCCAACGCAACATTACAAAACTAGTTTCCTGATAAAACTCTGTAGCCTGCCTGGTGAAATTTGAGCCAAAGCAACTGACCAAGCCTTACCAGTAATAATGATAACAACACACAACACAAACCATTTTTAAAACGACAAAGCAACTATTTCCTTCGGCTTTTTGCCCCAGACTTTTTTCATGCCGTATTTTTCGTGTGGCTTTTTTTTCCACGGCTTTTTTACCGCACACGCAAACTGCGGAGAACTCTGCTTGGATGAGATCATGGAAGAGGGATATAACAATGTAGATAGTGTTAAATCTCACTTACTGATCTCGGATTGCATTTTAATTCTAGTCAAAACATTTTCATTTTTAAAAACGAATAAACGTTTTGCTGGCTTGACAGTATTACTTTCCCCACGCCTAAGCGTCGTTGAACAGAATGATTTATGGATCTCTTGCACCATTGTTTGCTTTTTTTGTTGCGTTATTGTTGCAGCATTTAATGTCTTGATTTTATCCCATAAGCCGTCACTGGAAGTTAGTTAACAGACATGATTCTCTATGAGCATAAGTTTAAAGACCTTTAGTTCATTAATTTTCCACCGATTTTATTGTAGGTCCTTTCACGTACATTCGAAAATCAAATATTCCAGTTGGCAATAATAACCAGGATAATCAAGAAATGTTTCACTCTGAATCAACTGTTGGTGAGTTACATAGCATTAAAGCGTGCATTAATGGCATTGTTTAAAAAAAAAAACAATAAAAATATGGATGGTTAAGTTTGTTTTAACGCTTTTTTTGTGCTATTGCAGAACGAAGAAATTCTGCAAATCGTTTTGCTTCTGCTAGAGCAAACGGACTGAGCATGGGTCTGTCTCGATTGCTCCCACGCCAAAGCTATGACAATCTCCAAGATTTGGTTAAAGAAAAACCGTCTTCTGATGAAATTATGGGTGAATTTGACGATATAAATTCACAAGTTACACAAAGCCTCCCGGCCACCCCTTTCACCACTCCACTTGGTACTCCGCAAGGTTCTCCCCGTTCCCCTCGCCACTCATTAGTTCATGATACGGCCCACAACCCTGACGTCCAATGCACGCTTCCCTGGTTCTACCCCGGTTTCCTTGCAACAAATTCCAACTCTGCCGAAGCCACAATAGTTTGCAGAGATATGAAACGTAAGACATCAAGCGAAGAAGCACTACCCCTCGCATCGCTCTTCCCTGGTGCCCCAAGTTACATACGCCGCAGCAGCCGCTCGAAACGGAGTCGAAAATTTTCGATTACTAACCGAGATATGAATTTTTTGGCTCCCACCTCAATGTAATAGCATAACGTACAAATGAAATTAATAATTAATTGTAACTTTCATTTCCTAGATGTTAACATAGTTCTTGTGCATGCTGTCTGATTTACGTAGCCTTAGAAATCTATCGGCCTGGGTTAGTGGGAAATCTTGATTATTCAGTCAATTTTTTTTAATAAGTCTAATACACATGCAGATTACATGTGATGATAGCACTTGTGGATTTTAAAGTAAACCAATGAAATTGCCTGATTATAAGGCAGCAAAATAAATGGCCCAAGCTGTTGAATGTCAAGAGCTTTCAGGGGTTAATGTTTTTTTGTACAGTTTTTACTCCAACCTTGTCTTTAGTTGTCGAACAATTGCAGCTCAAGTTTCCTTGTTTAGCAATAACTGTACAGCAGAACAGGTGCTGACCGACCAATTTGTAATGCTAGTTATATCCTGTTTTGTTATTAATTGGCCAATATTTGTTGAAAAAAAAAGTAATAAACATTTTCTCAATGGAATTATGGAATAGTATTAACTTTTCTTTTTAAATTTAATATAGGACCAGAAAGAAGATACACACAGTTAACATAATAGCAGTTACCACAAATGGTGAAGTGTAAGACTGCTTCTAAAGCTACGAGGTTTAAAATAGCGGTACAAATAAAGGAAGTAAAGAAATTTGGGATACAATCATGTACAGGTAATCATAGTTGGCGGTGTGATCATCCAGGTGCATAGAGTGGAGTATTTTTCTGGTAGCTTGGATTGCCTGCAAGTATTATGAATCTGCACCCCTTCTTTGGTTTTTTTTTTTTTTGGGTGCAAGGGTTGTTGTGTGTGGCTGTCTTCAACTTACCAATTTACACTGCTACTCTACTATTTCTAGTTCAGAATGGCAATGTGACGACATCGAAGCCAAACCTTTTTTTTTATAACTGCTGTCTCTTGAATGGCAATGGAAACTAGATTGCAAAGAAACACCCTTCCTTACAACATACACGCGCAGTCATGTGTCCGCACGCTGTCGTTGCGAGATTCGGCATAGTAGTTCTATGTCACATCCGCCTCGTCTACTCGTGATCATGTGCACGACGCGGAACAACGTCTGGCATAGTATACGAATTGCGGGTCATGTGACAGCATTGACGCAAAATCTGTCGTCACAACCAGAAACAATGAAATGTCATGGTTATTGTCGACGCGCAAAGGATCATGTACGTGCGTCCCACAGTAAAGTTACCAATATTCAACAGAAAATCTCGTAGACGCCACATTTTAAAACGAATTTTTAGCCATGGATTGACTAACGGCAAGTAAATAAAACTTTGGGGCCGTGCTGGATGTGGAGGATCGAGAAAAATGGCGCTGGGAGGAATGTCCTTTTAATAGGAAAATAAAAAATATGCGTAAAAGAAAACTAAACCCTACGGTTTAAAATTTGTTTGGTTCGTAATTTACGTGGAGTTTTTTAGCACGAATATTAATTACGCAAGAATGGATTTAATAACTGTGTTCAATTACGTCGGCACGAAACGGTGAACAGAACTTAAAGGTACGTACAGCTCTGATGTCATAGTTCATCCGCTTCCCATACTGCGCTAAAGCAAGCGGAGTCGTCATCTTGTCGTAGCCAAGGCGACAGAACCATACCTATTCGAACCAACTACCAACTTGAGATGCAAAAACACAAGACCAAGAGATGGAAATTGGATTCACGTACGTCTAAAATTTTTCGTTTGGGGATAATTCTTATTATTTGAGTGCGTCTAAGTAGAGTGTAGCAACTGGAGCATCTAATTTGTCGCATAGCAACCAAGGTGAGCTTCTTTTGTTAAGCACATGCGCTTGGCACCTGATGAACTGTGACGTCACGCAAACGGGACTTCGTTCCGAATATCGGCAGCGATAAAAAGGCGTCAGCTAGAAACGCAACTTTGTACAATTCTTATGCAAGTTTTGTACTTCGTATACTACTGAAATTTAATATGGTACGGTTTAATAAATAGAAACATGTTGATAGAAAAATGCGTAATAAAAAAAAAAACACCTAAAATGGGTAAGAAAGGTTAAACTGCACACAACCTCCAACAGTTCGTGCAAAGCCTTGAATTTCTTGAGCTACGGAAAGAATAATTGGTATGCTTGTTGGAGCGTGAAATTACCTTTTAATGCAAAAAGTCGCAGTAATCGGCTGTAACTTAGGACGGATGAAAATGTAAACATGCTAGTTAGGTTGGGGATCCACCTTTGGCAAAGGCATGCAGCAACCCTCAATGGGAGTGCAACTTAAGAATTTCTAGTGGTGGGGGGGGGGGGGGAGGAAGCGGAGATGAGTGCCATGTCATATGACTTGCAAGTCTTGCGTTTGTCGAGTTCGTTGCATATAAACATTTTGCCCCATGCTGTTGTGTAGCCGTGTTGCTACTTCGACGATTTGTGAGTGTCGCAACGCCGGCAGTTCACCGTTCCGCGTTTGGGTGCATCCTCCAATGAATTCCAGGACTCTCAGAATGTTGGCTATCATGGGAGTCCTACGGCAATGAAGTTTGCCCCTCCAAGACTCAGGGACCATGCCCAACGGACCCATACGATCGTGCTCCCATAGACGACGACTGCCAGTCTTTGAATGACGAAGACATTTGTTCCCTGCTGGAAGCATTTTGCTCGATCTGTTCACGACTACTCTCCCAGCACTTTGTGCCTGCCATCGTGAATTCATTAATTCCGACTCTGCGTCCCCCCCCCAGGCTTTGGGGGGTTTTTGGGGGGGTTTTGGCCTGCAGGGGGGTTGGGGGGGAGGCCCCCCGGGGCCCCTGTAGGCCAGCCGCTCACTCCTTGTGACCCCAAGAAGAGGAAT
>JAHWFP010022472.1:51365-80217 GCA_023313725.1 Lithobius niger | reverse complement strand
TAGATTTTTATTCGGTGGATATTGTTATTAAAAAGTTAGTATTTTACGGTTTGAATTTACGGCAGTTATGATTGGCAGAGGTTTTAGTATGATTATCATCATTCCCTCCCTTAACCTAACGGTGTATTTATTTTTGTTTTGTATTCGTACTTTATTTTGTAGGGGGTATATTTTTTCCGGGGGAAAATTGGTATTCGCTATTCGGGGGATATTTTTCGCCTGGAACCGTGTTTGGGGGAATGGTCCCCCTGTTCAAAAGTCTATGGGGAATTGGGGACGTAGCAAAAAAAGTTGATTAGATTTTTTGGAACATCGGCCCCCTCTCAAGCCAACTTTCTGCATCCGCCCTTAGTCAGGGTTTTTTTAAAGGACTTTCCCTACGGTTTGTTTTTTTCACTTTTGCGTTGCCTAGAAAGGTCTTAGAATATATAAAAATCCGTCAGCTTCCGGGGACCCCACTGGGGGAGCTCATAGCACTTCCCCAGGCTCCCTAGCTGTGGATGAGTTGGAAAATTTGGTCAGTCTGCCCCCTAACAAAACGCCCTTCGCTATGCTCCTGGGAGGGGATAACAAAAAAGTTTTACAAACTGACAATCACTTTGTGAACCTCTCTACACTAAAATAGTTTCGAAGTAGTGTGTAATTAAATCATGTGACTAAATTGAGTGACAATTCAAGCAATACCTTCTGTAAAATCTGTTTTATTGCTTGATTTTTAATAATTGGTTATGAGTTTGTCATTTTTATAGCAGTAACTGTATTTGATGCGCTTGCCTCTAAGTTTCACTGCAAACGGAAGTATCGCAGGTTGTCGCACATGGCAACCACGTCCACCAGGAGTGTAAATTTTGAACTTCATTTCTGTATGCCTTGGAGCAGATACAGCTACCCAACCTGAAAAGAAATACAAAGCCCTTATATTTTTGGCGTCGTGTTACGAGCACATCGTGTTTCTACGCACAGGCAGAATAAGTCTACCTTTATGCCAGGCACAGGCAGAATGAGCCCACACTTTAGGATTACAGAAATTTCGACGTACATGGTAGCGCGCAAAGCGCGTCCCCTCAGTCTGTGTTTCATACTATCTGCTTAGGGTAAAATTACCTTGTTTAACAGAGTATCAGCAATGTTTTTATTTTCTATCAAAATAACTTTCAACAATCACGTATTAATAAAAACAACTTCGCAAGTTGAAATGCAAACTTTTACTCTAAAAAGATAAGTATCGTGTAATTTAGTATAGTGCATTCTTCAATACATTTGTAAGCATAATTCTACAGTGAAAGCAACGACCAGGTTTCAGCTGATTATTAACAGGACTTAACAAATAAATCGGGTACAATTTAAATCAATGGTGTTCGTGCCACATTCACGCAAAGTTAAGTGTTTCACAACAAAGCACAAAAGAAATATTTGTAATGAAACGTGAATACCATTCCGCTACCATTTAGCACAACCTTCGTCCACATTCGTTGAGTGAGGATAAAGTCCCGATGGATGTGAGGAACCTAGCTCATGTGATCCATCCGTAAGCAAGTCGGGACTCTAGTATTTGAGACTTGGGTCCTGGAAACGGGCTAGAGCATTTGAAGAATGGATCTCGGTTACATTTTTTAATAATAGGCACCGTCAAGTCTTGACTAATTTTTAATGCCGGGATGCTTATCTTATTGCAAGCGCTTGAAATATCCAATCCACCGCATCCATTGTGACGTTGGCCTGCTTGCGTCCGTTGTCATGGTGAACAGCCGAAGTCTGCGCATGCATATTGTAAATTAGTTGGCGTAGAGGCAGTAGGTGATAAGGAGGAGTACTGTGGTGACTTCGCTTGTTAGCTAATAGAAGTTTGGTTCATAGAAACTAAGCTTCAAAAATAATTTTGTGTCGCCACTTACAAAAAGAATTCTAAGTAGGCAGGCGGTTATTTTTTTTTTAAATGACATTTTTTTTTTACTAGCATTACAAAAATTCATACTTAAAAACAATATCTAAACAGAAAATAATGTGTAAATTTAAAGCCGAGCGTAGAGAAATTCTATAAAGAATCAAGTATGCAATGCCGGGACATATTGAATAAATTCCACCGCTTGTGCAATAGCATGCAAAAGTTACATTGTACAGCAAGTAATTCAAAAGAAGAAAAACCATGGGAGGGGGTCTAAGGTACAGTCTTAGTTAGAAAGACTATGCCTCAGAAACAACATTAAAAAAACAATGTCAACATGACTTCGGGAAAACACACACAACCACCAGGCAGAAACACAACAAAGTTCACCTTCTTCAGAAAAAATATCAACAACACAAAAAACGTCCGAAAACTACATGTCTAAAGTTCGCGAATTCCAGATTTCCAAAACATGCGCGTGGAGGAATGCATCACTGATCTTCATTTGCCATCTGGATACCCCACTTAGCGTCAAACTTGGCAGCCAGCGTAGGTGCCACCAATCTGTCAATGCCTTCGTACGTCGGTCCCGTGATGTTCATTAATGGATGTTTAAGTGTTGTGAATAGCCTAATCGCCAAAGACTCAAGGGCCCTCAAATGTACATCGTTGTGAGTGTTGGAATTCATCAGAATGGAAACCTTGTCCCAGGCAATGGGGTGTTGTGTTCTCAGATGGTGTTGAGCGATTCCATTCCGACGATCTCCCTTAATGGTAGCAGTTTCGTGCTCTTTGATGCGATGCTACCATTAAGGGAGATCGTCGGAATGGAATCGCTCAACACCATCTGAGAACACAACACCCCATTGCCCGGGACAAGGTTTCCATTCTGATGAATTCCAACATTCACAACGATGCACATTTGAGGGCCCTTGAGTCTTTGGCGATTAGGCGATTCACAACACTTAAACATCCATTAATGAACATCATGGGACCGATGTACGAAGGCATTGACAGATTGGTGGCACCTACACTGGCTGCCAAGTTTGACGCTAAGTGGTGTGTCCAGATGGCAAATGAAGATCAGTGATGCATCCCTCCACGCGCGTGTTTTTGAAATCTGGAATTCGCGAACTTTAGACATGTAGTTTTTGGACGTTTTTTGTGTTGTTGATATTTTTTCTGAAGAAGATTAACGGATGTGGACTTGACCGAAAATTCAAAGGAACTTTCTTGTGTTTCTTCCTGGTGGTTGTGTGTGTTTTCCCGAAGTTATGTCGATTTCAAACCACTGTAAACGCCAGTTGCCAGTATTTTGTAATGTCAACATGGACACACCATTAACAAAAAAAGTACCTAAAGGAAAATGTACAAGGTGTCCACAAATTACTGCTTGATTTTTAAACGTCTATAAAAAATTAACACTGAAACAATCCATCGTAATGTGGTTTCATCCATCTCCAAAAATTTTATTCATTAACATTACCATAATATTCTACCATGTGCACTAAAGTTGTTGTACACAGAATGTCTAGCCAACTTTCAATTTTGCGCTAGGTATTGTGAAGCCGCTTCAAGCATTGGCTGCCACAAAAAGGATGGGTTCTGTGATTCTTCCACATAGTTCTTTTTAAGTCTGTTACCCGCAGTAATTTTTTTTTCTTTCTTGGGTGTTTAAAGGACTGAGTGTACAAAACCATGTGACGACTACAACGTAGATGCATGCAAGAATTAGAAAAGCTCTCGGTAGAGTATTGGCGTTAATTTTTTTTTAGTAAAACTTTCTGAGTAGTTGTTTCCAATGGACAAACCACATTATTGCTTACATTGTTAATATTTTAAAGACATTTGTAAGTAGGGTAGTAGCCTATTATACAAACGAATTATCAGAAATTTATCATGCTGAATAAGCGTACTGGATGAGGTATTAGTTCAATTATTTTAATCCCCAAAAATTATTCTGGTCACAATAGTTATGGTTTTTCTTTAGCTAGCCTACTCATAACTTTTAAGTTGTTTGCTTTAACCAACGTTGTTCAAAATAGAAATTTCAGGAGCCACTTTTTTTTCATTGTCTCCGTGAAATTACCTGCAGATGATAGAACAATGTCTGCACAGCTCTCCTCTTGGTCTGTGGAAGTGAGCGTAATTTCTCTTCCAGACAGCGGAGGAAACTCTTGCAAGCGTCTGACGCTTCCGCTTGGCACCTAAAATATTAATCAACGAAATATAAAACTTAACATGATGCTTTTTTTTTTTATCACAATTTAACCAATTTTTCAATACTTTCAACAAGATCTGCATAGTAACGCTAAAGCATAGAGAGAAGGATGTACGGCACCATTAAAAAAAAACCCAAATCATTAAAACAGATGAAACGGGGAAACAAACGGAAGTGTTGTACTAAGACAATGTACAAGCGATGCCCAATCTGGACATAAGTACCATGTGTCATTTGAAATCTGTTTTAGCACCATGTCTTTGTCCTCCCGCCTCAAGCCCAATTTTAAGGATTTTTTTTCTCATAATACAGCCCCCCCCCCCCAAAAAAAAAGAACAGTTGACTGCAAGGTAGCCGCGCTGCTTCACACTGTGGTTTGAATGCAGTTGCTCCGCATGGATCGACCCAGTCCCATGTGTTTGGCAAGCTTGTCCACTGCAGCTTTTGGCAGACAGAAGTGGGCCCAGTTTTGAAGTTGTAAAGCGTAAGCCACCCAAGTGTCTTCTGAATAAACCTAGTTAATTACAACCTGGGTGTAGTTATTGTGCCTGGAATGACTTATTACGAATGGCGCTCAACTAAAGGACTGACCTGTAAGCTTGAGATTAGGAGGTTTTAATTCAGGATAAAGCCCTTTGACAAATTAATATTACGCGGAGCTATGCTTCGGAAGAAGGTAAACGGACCTGCTCAAGACGATTCCCTTTCTGGCGCTCATTTTGTCTAGAGACCTCGTGCAAGATATATTCTCTCTTTTCAACATATCCATTTGTCAATGCGTGGACAGTGGCCAGGAAAGAGAAATGGAATATACACTCTTTTATTATGATCTGTGCAGCAACTGGGAAATTCTTCTTAGACCACTCTCCTATTGACTACTGTGTGGCCATTAGGATCTTTCGTACAAGATAATCTTTCTGCTGGGAAGAAAAGCCCAATTTAACCTGGTAAGGAGGTCAAAATTGGTTTCTATTGCGTAAGGGGAAAAATACACTACCTGTAAATTTATTGCATTCAGTTCCTGGTGGTCTGTCACCCTAGAGGAATCTTTAAGGTCTTGATCCGCCCAGCTTGTACACCCACTGTGCATGCGTGGTCCGTGCAGCCCATCCATAAATGGCGCTCGAACGAGGTATATGCCATCTCTTTTCCTATCTATATGTCATGATTGGTGGCTCAAGAGGTGAGGTTGGGTTGGAGATTTTCAGGTAGTGTATTTTTCCCCTTAGGCAATAGAAACCAATTTTGATCTCCACACCAGGTAAAATTGGGCTTTCTAGTTGTCCGGGTGGAAAATACACTACCTGTAAATTTCTTGCATTTATAGCTGACTTCGTCAGTTAGGTGACGGGCACCATCGTGACAGGTCCCCACGGATGCGAGCTGGGTCCTCGGTAGGCTCGTTGAACGGGTGGATTGGATTCCGGTCCGTGTGGCCAAGTAGATGATTGCGTTAAGCCATCTGAGTGGGAGTGAACGTGCCAATGCTGAAGCGAGTCAGCGAGGTGGTTCGATTGGTTCGATTCTGCCGTAAGGCGGGGGGGGGGGGGGGGGGGAGAGAGAAGGAATTTTTCCTCAGATTGGTTGGGAATTCCAGTTGCTTGTAGGTCCAATTGAGGTCTTGAACGAGTGGCTGGATGACTGGTTGTTGAAGTCACTTGATTTTCGAATGATTTAGTGTCGATTAAGTGATGACTGTTAGTCCGTTGTATGAGAGATTTTTGCTTAAATTTAAATTTCAGAGTGGGTTCGTTGCACAGTCTTTGGTGGGTGAGTGCGGTTGATGATTAGTTTAGATATGTTTGCTAAATTTTGAGTGATTGGAGCTGTGGAGTGTGAGGTCGTAAGAAATCACAACAGAATGTTGTCGGATTACATGAGAGTCCATATTCCGAGAGGCAGTGGTTAAAATTGAATGAAGACAGTTTAAGATTTTTTGTCAGGCAAGGAAAGAGAAGCTGTAGCTCTTAGCCCTGGCTTGGTAGGATTTGCATGGGAGCCGACGGGTGCGTTTGTGAGGTCTGGTGGAAGTCTAGGTTTGGCGCAGTGGTGGCTTTGGGCTCAAGAACTGCCAAAAATCAGGGTGAAGGACTGTGGGTGGCGATGAGCCTAGTGTTGCAGCGCTGTCAGGAAGATTGATGAGAAGCCGCTGGTTGTGGCATAGAAAATGTCTGATTGTCGAGTTAGTGAGGGATTTCAAGCTGAAGTGATGTTGGTTCGGAGAGCGGTGAGGCCAATGTAAGTGATGATGCTCCTTCTTGGTTGACAGTTTGAGGAGTTATGACGGCCATTTCCCAAAGATTAGAGATGACCATGCCCTTAAAATTTTGTGAGAATGAGTCTGGTGAAAGGCAGAGTGAATAAATTCACTGGTCGGCCGATGAAGTGGGTTTGGGTGGTAAGATGCATCTTTTTAGTTGAAAGATTGACGATTGAGTGACGTGAATGTGAGATTGGTCAATTTCACAGGGATTTGAGATGATCATGTAAATTTAATCCTGTGAAAAACGTTGGCGAAGGCGGAATGACCAAATTCGTTGGCTGACAGGAGTTTTCACGAGAACCCTGGAGTCTACTTTCGAAAGACGTGGAGGTTCAGAAGGGGCATTGATTGAAGTCTTCATTCCTGTGTTGAGCGCAAGAGGAGGTTGGATGACGCAACAGACTGTCATAAGGGAATCCAGACGATGTAGTACATCTTCCTGTTGAGTCCAAGTGAATGTGACTTATGAAGGTGGTTCGGCTCCACCATGATGCAGCAGGTCGATTCTTGTGGAGGAAACAGGATGATGAAACTCCCATGTAGGTGAAAAAGTGTCGTGAAATTGTGTGTTGTCACAGTGACGTTGTTGTTGCTGCAGCACGTGTGTAGTCGTCGTAGGCTTAGTGGATGGTCTTCATGATTCCAAAGATGATGACGGGTTTGAAGTGACGAATGCTTGGCTTGGCGACAGGGCGATTGTTTGTCTTCGCAGGTGGTGAGCAGTACACATGGGTGAATTCTTGAACAGCGAATGCTTTGGGCAAATGCTGGATTCAGAGTGAGAGCAGGTTGGAGCGATCGTCTACGACAAGAGCTTGAGGATAGAGATGAGTTTAAAGTGGGTCGTCTTTTCCAAGATCTTTCGGTGAATTTTCATTCCGGAGTGGCCGGTGATGAGTTGGAGACATCCACACCATGAAACCAAGCCGTGGCGGCTGTGAGAATGGTAAGATGGAACGGAGGACGTGGGTGACCATGCGGAGAATCACGTCGTTGAGTCATTGGGTGAAATTGAAAATGCAAGGTGCAAGTTCCAGTTGGTGGGTATCAGTGTAGGAGCACGGTGTCCATTAAGGCAGTGATGAACGTTCCTGGAGGTCCAGCACCAACGGGGATGTTTGAATGGTGGAAAAAGCCGAATCGCTGGTTGAAAGAGAGGCTGAGGTAAAACCTTGATGTATGGGTTGACTGTGGGATTAGTGTAGTGGAGACCGAAATGGTTCCGACGGGTGAGAAATTTCAGACAACATGTGCAATTGTGTTTCAATATGAACGAAGAACGTAGGAGCGAGAAAATTTCCCATGATTGAAGCGAACGAGAGATCGTCGACGGCTTAGTAAGAGCAAGAGACTGGCTGAGGAAGGCAGAGAGATGGAAGTGGGCCTGGAAGTTCCATCAGATGTGTCGGTGACGAGCATGGAAAGGTTGAAGTGTTAGGCGGACCCTACTGAGTAGATCTTCCGGCGTGGGCTAGTGGTTGGGAAGTCATTGTGGGCTTTGACGAATATGAATTTGCGAGGTGAACGTACGTAGCGAACATGACGAATGATGAGTGTTAGAGGTGAAAATTTCCTTTCCGTGAGGACATACGATGAACGATTTGGCTCACAACTTGAGGTTGGTGATGTCGATGTAGTTTGGTTTACGACGGTTGAAGTGGAAGGGTGCGAGGTTGGAAGCACAACAACGCTGGTCTTCCGGGGAGAACTGCTTGGTGTGGTGTCCATCATGGGATGATGCGAGTGTGGTGACGACCGCTGCGATGAATGCAAATGCTTTGACGAACGCTGCGATGAATGCAAATGCTTGACGAACGCTGCGACGAATGCGAATGCTTTGGCGAACGCTATGCTTCGTGTCGGTGAACGGGACGGGCGACGAACGATTGTGCGAATGCTGGGTGTGGACAAGATAGATGATTGATGCAAGATGAATAGCGAACGCTTTGGCTGTTTTGGTAGGAGGTGAGCACCGGTAGAAGGTTGAAGAACGAAGTTGAGCGAGCAAAATTTTCTTCGAATTGAGCAACCTTGACGAGTGTGGGGGCATACGACGAAATGAGGATCAGGCAGTAGCAGCTTGCAGGGAGGCAGTAATGGGCCCTCGACAAACGTTGCACTTGCTTGGCGGACGTGACCAATGCAGCGAAGAACGTGACGAACGGGATGAGTGTAATGATGAAAATCTTCATCCAGTGAGGACAGCTAATGAACGTTAAGGCTTGAGGTTGCCGACGTCTTCAAAGGGTGTTCACGCTACTTTGGGGATGTAAGACCACGGTGTGAGGATCAGCAGGAGCTTGCAGGCTGCGAAACTGATGAACGTTACACATTCAAAGCGAGCGTGACGAAAGGGACTTGCCGGGAGGCCGTGAAGGGCTCAGCGAACACTGTATTCATGGCGAGTGTGACGAACATGGCGAATGCGAATGCTTTATGGTCGTTGGAAGGCCATGAAGGGTTCAGCGAACGTTGTGTATTCAAGGCGAATGCAACGAGCGCGAATGCGAATGGTTTGGCTTGAATGCAGCGCTGAGGGGTTGATGCCAGAAGGACAGCGAACGCTCTGCAATCAGAGGGTGTTGATGAGCGGCAGACCGTCGACTTGGACGAACACTCGTGGGTGGCGAACACTCGTGGGCGAACGCTTGTCAAGTGCTTGGCACGGCAGGCTGCTTTGAAGGAGAACGTTGATCGATGCGGAGGAGGGGGGTTGATTTGTTGATGGAGAAGTGGCGAATGCAATGGCGGAGATGGATAACAGTGGGGGAAGTGGTTGTGCCAGAGGCTGGAGGAAAAGAGATGGAATATAGCTTGTTCGAGCGCCATTTATGGAGGGCTGCGCGGACCGCGCATGCACAGTGGTGAACGAGCCGGGCGGATCAACACCTTAAAGATTCCTCCAGGGTAACAGAGCGTCAGGAACTGAATGCAAGAAATTTACAGGTAGTGTATTTTTCCATCCAGGCAACTAGAAACGTCAATTTTACACCGCCCATACCAGGAAATTGGTTTGTTGCAATTTTACTCTTATTTAATTCAATCTGCCATGATAAAACTTTCTTGTCTGTCCTGACATGCCCCCAGGACATGTCTTCCCAGCATTCATATCACCATGGTCCAACTCGTATTTTTCCAGCACAGTATGTTGTGGAGGTAAAAGAGAGGGGAGGTTGGAGGACAAGTAATTTATCAAAATAACAACTAATTTTAATGGTGTGGGTGGTAAAATTAGCATTTTTAATTTGTAAAATATGTTTTCTCTATAAATTGTTGCAGAATTCGACACCCTGCTGGGGGGGGGGGGGGTATAAAACTCCACAACTTCCTGCATGTCAGGCAGACTAAAGGAAAATGTTTTTTTTTTTTTTTTTACCAAATTACTTCTCTTTAACTTGTCAAAAGATCCGAAGCCGAAAGGGCTGATCAGGGGCCGCGCTAGGATAAACAGAACTCTAAGTTACATTAGTCGGAAGTGGTAATAAGGCGAGGGATAGGATCGGAGGGATACCAAACGGGAGTTTGTCGGATACACAATCTAAAGCCGCCGACACATCAACATCAATCTTAACAGACTTGTTCAAAAGATAGGACTGGGTAACAATAGGACCCGAGCACTCTTAATGGCCCCACTCTGGTCAGCACTGGAATACTTTTTAGCCAGTACAGACTACACAGAAGAGGCTTTACGCTTGTGTTTGATAGCTGGAGTAGGAGCAGGCAACGCAAAAATAACAGCTTTAGCTTCGAAAAAGTAAATTCACAAAAAAATCACGCACATTTCCACAAACTAGACACTTACTCCTATGTCCAGCAAATTTGGCTTTTAAGGTTGATTTAGTCCCTGATCACATCTTGCCACAACGTTGTTTACAAGCGCCGTTTTCGAATTCGCCGGTAATCGCGGCCTACTACATTTTTCGGGCCGTTGCACGTCGGCATTCTGCTCACTTAGTTCCCATCGCCTACTCAATTCTCGTTCCAGTCCAACGTTAACCAGGTGGCCCACATTAGGATTTGATAGTCCTTGAATGTTCATGAGCGGTTTTTTATGCAGTTCATGTTGTTTAATTGCTACCGATTCCAGGCACCTAAGATGTTTATCTCTTGCTGAGTTTGAGCTCAAAAGCGTCCTGGTTTTTTTCCAATCTATTGTGTGATGTGCCTCCATGCAATGCACTGCTATTCCGTTGTCCTTCTTCTTATTTCTTACATTTGCCATGTGTTGTGCCAGTTTCACTCATACTCCTTTTCTGGTCTCACCAATATGTACTGCCTCACAGTCATTGCATGGGACATGGTACACCGCTTCTCTCGTATTCGCAACACGTCCCTTCGCCTGTTCATCCTTCTCCTTTTGGGTCAAGTGAGCTTGATGTTGGAAAGTCACACTTTTCACACTATGTTGCTAATACGTTTTTTCAAGCCCTCCACATTCTTCAAGCACGCATTCAAGCCTCGCTTCCTCAAGTCAAGACGTCTCGAATCTGGCCAGTCACTCCCTGAATTGCATAAAAAACCGCTCATGGACATTCAAGGACCATCAAATCCTGATGTGGGCCACCTGGTTAACGTTGGACTGGAACGAGAATTGAGTTGGCGATGGGAACTAAGCGAGCAGAATGCAGACATGCAACGGACTGAAAAATGTAGTAGGCCGCGATTACCGGTGAATTCGAAAACAGCGCTTGTAAACAACGTTGAAGCAATATATGATCAGGGACTAAATCGACCTTAAAAGCCTGATGATGACAAGAGTTAATTGTTGACAATTTGCTGGACATAGGAGTAAGTGTCTAGTTTGTGGAAATGTGCGTGATTTTTTTTTGTGAATTTACTTTTTCGGAATTTCATCATGTTCCACAGTACGAACTTCAATGAAGTTTTTCTAGAACAGCTTTAGCTTCACGATCCAGAGCTAATTGGCTTTATGTTGTCGGGAACAGACATTTCTCTTTGATCTAGAATTATAGTCCAATATTCTTTGGGAATTAAAGGAGATTCCTTGCACGGATTTGTGTTGGGGAACCCAGGCGGCATTTCCTACACTTAAGTTTGAAAATGAAGACAACAGTTCTTGAAGTACATGCTAACAAAAGGGGACGTAATCAAATAAAAGTCCGAAGAAGTTCCATCATTCTTTTCAGACCTTTTTCATGATCGGAACTAAAATAAAGCTGGATGGCCAAGACACACTGGAAAAAACGTAAAATAATAACAGGAACGCAACAGAAACACCACCAGACAGGCACATCCTAAGCAAAGGTATGAAGATCATTTGCGCATGTGCAAGGTTTTTAGCTGCCACGATCCATGCAAGACGAAGGCGTGCTGCGATTCACTTCGATCTTGGAAAATACTCATTACGCTCACTTTTAAAAACAGGGTACTGTCAGTATCGTGCTGTGATGCGTATGTTGCGTGTGATGCATATCTTTCAGAATTGCCATTTTTTATAAGAGGGTTCGTGTTGTAAAAGGCACCATTATAATGAGGTGTAAAAACGCCTTTTGAATGTAAGTTACGTGCACTCACCTTCAGAACAGGTGTACCAAAGTATTTCTGATAAAACTCCTCAGCATTCACGGTAGGCAGAATTGTTACTGGCAACGAAGGTGCAGAGAAAACGGTAAATCTCACAGTTTTTAAGCCCTACAGATAAATGAGCACAATAAATACACAAAACAGACAAAATACTTTTCATTAAAATAACTTATTGGATCCAGTGACTTAATCACTTTTTAGGTCGTACAAAGTTAAACATTACTACAGGTTAGGGATGTGCGATACTCGAAAAATTCGAGCCGAGCCGAGTATGAAAACTGAACTCGAACTCGGCTTGCTGCTCGCGTCCATACTCGAAAAACTCGAATCCGGCAAAAATGCGATAACTTCGTCAATTTTTGACTGATTTTCACATTCCAATATACCAAATCGATCGTCTCGACGAGAGCTTTCCAGTGGTGCAGATTAAAAGTCAATAATTAAAACCATTTTCAAGTTATCTCCTTAAAACTGGAAAACCGTGACCCACACAGTCAGCTAAGCACCATCTTTGTTCTTATTATCTTACCAAATTGAAGAGAAACTTGCAAACAAAATATTTTCATCAAATACTCGAACTCGGCTCGATACTCGATTCTTCTGTTGCAAACTCGGCTCAGCTCGACTCGAATTAAAATTTGTCTACTCGCACATCCCTACTACGGGTGACATTTTTTTATATGGCCCTCGGGTCACTAAAATTCATATTGACCAAAATTTTACTGAAGTTGATATTTGAATATACCAACAAGAATAACAATAAATTCTTGATAATAATAATAATACAAAATACACAGCGAAAGCTAATAACCTTGTTGCTGGGGAAAGGCCATCTGGCCCATCGAGGCTTAAAGATGGTGGTATCTAGACATCGCTTCAACATATTAACCGTATGGCAATCACTGAAAACCAGTGTTATCGAGGGAGTTCCAATCATTGACAATTACAACAGAAAAGAAGTTTTTTCACATATCGAAACGAACAGATGGTTTGTACAGTTTAAAGCAGTGTCCTTTGGCACGACCTGTAATAGAAAAAAAAATTGGTTTCCTCCCCTTTAACAAAAGCTTATAAGTCTTGATGATTGTGCCCCATTTCCTGCCATCAGCGAGAATTGTAAACTTCGGTGTGGCACAACGTTATTCATAACTAAGAGAGTGTACCTTTGTAAGTTTTGTTGTTGCCCGTCGCTGAACCTTCTCCAGAAGATCAACATCTTTCTTTAGTCAAAGAAGCCAATCCATATTTGTACATTCCAAGTATGGACGAATTAGGCCTTCATAAAGCAGATTGAATGAGTGTACATCTAATTTACGTGTCTCGAAAGTTCTACCTGCCTGAAAACTGGCAGCAGTTGTAGCACATTGTTTTGAGACGCTGAGATTATTTGTAACCCAAACACCCAGGTCTTTTTCTTCAGTTACCTCACTCCTCCAAGTGTGTATACAAACACGTTTGCAAACATGTTTGTAGTGTGTATGTAAACATGTTTTGGGTTACTGTTGCCAAGATGCATTACATGATATTTCTTCAGATTGAAGGTGAGTTTAGTGTGTATTAGCGTAGTTAGCCGCCAGTGTTTATGTGTCCTGAAATGAACACGTTCCTTCGAGTGTAGTGAATGGCCTAGCAATTTTGAGGTGATCAAAAAATTTAAGTGGGTAAGAGCTCAATCCTTGTTGGAGCTTAGCAGTGAGAATAGTAAAAATTCTGGGACAAGAACAGCCAACTCTCTCCAATGTAGGTCGCCACTCGCCATTTGGCAACTGCAAATTAACAACTGGCGACTTGGAATTTAACCTTACTCGCCAAAACGGTGACTAGCAATCAAGAAAGCTAATCAAAAGAGCAATATCTCGGGAACTGTATAAGTTAGAGACGAATGGTTTGCGGCGTTATGCTCAGATTTATAACGGCTATATAACAGCTTTTTCTGCATTAATACTAGTGTTGAAGAAAATTGTACAATTTCATAAATGCATAAATGGAGAAACCACGCATCGTACAAAAATGTATTTGGTGTGTGGCGAGTAGAAATTATGAAATGGCGAGTGCTTTTTAAGGTCTGCTGGCCAAGTGGCGAATGCTACTGGATTGCCATTTGAGAGGGTTGAGCACAGTACCTTGGGTAACGCCCAGTCAAACATTAGTCCAAGCAGAGTTACGGTTATTAGTTACCACGCTTTGCCGTCGTTCAGTAAAAAAACATAACACAAAAGTTTATCACTTCAAGAGTCTTCAATTTGCTTTTTAACCAGCTCAAAAGGTTATTTTGAAACGCACTGAAAAGCACTGAAAAGTTATTTGCTCAAAACTTGAAAGTTGAAACATGCTGATGATATAAGCTGTTCAACTTCACACCCCAAAGATGTGTGATCAGCTGAATGAAATAAAAAATTGAACAAAAGGCCTGATTGCATGGTGCTAAAATTTCCAACTCCGCCCATCAACCAAACAATTTTATTTGAGTGGCCTTGTCATGGAAAGACTGAAACTGCAATGATGAAACTACAGTGATGAAATTAGATATGGAATGATTATCATTCCATATCTAATTTCATCACTCAGCCTTGCAGTTTCTAATTCAACCATAACTGAGTTAATTTATTTATATAAGTAGTAGTAAGTTGGGAGAAGTACGGCGGCTACTGTAGTACTTGTGATGGGCTTTTGTTTTGATAGGCAACTAAAACACTGGACAAAGCAGCAAATAACATGTGCAAGAACAAATTTCGTTCAAAACTGACACTCGTCATGTGATGCGTACTGCTACTACCAACTCATTAGACTGTTTTTCTAGGTTCAACAATGTTATAAGTAACTGATCATTATTTAGTAAGTTTTACATTTTTTTTGGCATTTTAAACTAGGAATACAAACTATTAAGAACAATTGTTTGTAACCGTAAAACCCTTTATCGATGATAATTTGCTCACCTACAACCAGCACACTCAGAGCCAACAAATTCAAGTACTATTAGGCTCCTCCAAAAGCACAGTGCAGTTAAAGTTGCCAAAACACACCCTCAAAGATAGGCATGGTACAACACAATTTTATAATAAGGCTGAGGCTGGGTGCAGCACTGGTATGCAGTGCCACACCCAGGAAGGGGGGGGACTTGAGCGGACAAAATCTTAAATGAATTCTCTGATCACATTTGGAATTCCAATACCAACCTCTCCCCCTCCCCCCCCCCCCCCCCCACCCAACAAAAAATATTAAAAAAAAAAACCACAGCACAGCAGGTGCACCACTGCTGGCAGAATGAAGGGGAAAAAAATTATTACAAAAAAATTATTTTGTCAGGCCTTATTTACATGTGAGCGATGGTTTTCAGTTTATGTGGTACAACAATGTGTTTTGCATATTGGGAATTTGTGGTTAGGTACTGGTATTGTTTTTTCCTTATAACTTCAAAACAGTTTAAGTTGCTAACATATGTTTTGAAGGGTAAATCTTAATTAAAAACCACGTCCTATATACTTTGAATATGACACCACGTACCTCAACATAATCAATTCTTCCCAGGCCAGCCAGATAAAGGGTACAATTGGGTTGCACAGCGTAAGTTTTAGGGCGAATAAATTCTTTTGGCAGTACTTCACTCAACTCCTCTAGAGTTAATAAACTAATAATCTGGAAAATAAAAATAATACGACTCCATCAGTAAGAGAAGAAACAAAAATAGTTGGCTCTAGCAATGTCGCCAATGTGTGTCCAATGTTGGCGCTTAAACATCCGATAGAGTTACAACATTTTGGCAAACGTTGGTTATTCCTAAACATTTGCCATGTAGTATCTAGGTAGCATCTTTAATGTAATTATGTAAGCCATGTAAATATAAGCGAATGAGAGAAAACATGCAGTCACACATGCACCAGTCGGCGTACAAGTGTTTTGAATTTTACTTCTAGTAAAAGGAAATCACAGTAAAATGTGGATACTGAGGATTAAATTACAGCCGCAAACAAAATTGTGCCCAGTTGGTAAGTCTCAACCAAGCACAGTAAACATCCAGGTGGACAAAAAAAGCCAGGCATCCTCCCGTGGCCAGGTACAGGCGATAGCGATATACAAAACTCTAAAAATTTAAGCCAAGTATTAAGTTTTATTCTAACTCGCTCGTTGCTCTCATCCATGCTCGAAAAACTCAAACCCAGTGAAAATGCAAGAACTTCGTCAATTTTTGACCGATTTTGATGTTCCATTAATTCAACTTCATCGTCTTGACGAGAGCTATTCATGGCGCAATTTAAAAGCCAGTCGCTCATTCCATTTCAAAGTTTTACCCTAAAACTGGAAAATGAGTTATACACATTGACCCGCAGTCAGTTAAACAGTATCTTAATTGTTACCAAACTTACAAACTAATAAGAAACTTGCAAACAATAAGCTATGTTCCCCAAATACTTGAACTCGGCCAATGCTTAAATGTGCACACGCAACATTTAAAAACACCAAGGGGGATGCACGTCTGACATCGTCTAGCCATCTGCCCCCAAAAGCACCTAACATCCATCTGACATCACCAGAGAACAAAGCACGTAGTTCTGCAAACCTCTCCACCCGAAGAGTCGAGAGCTTCCTCCGGTCGATGACGACGAGTTCATCCCAGAGGTTGAACAAATCAGAAAAGATCAACACCACACACAATAATTTTTTTTTTAAAGAGTGCGAAAAGGTGATGGGCAGTGCCTTTATAGAGCAGTATCATTTATTGCTGAGCAGGTATGATACACTAAATACGGTTTTAAATTGTTTATAAAACCAAAGTCATTTACTGGTAAATCGAAACAACAAAACCTCAGCACGATGAAACGATTTGTTTATTGTAGGCTAGTGGGTTTTTTTTTTATTGAATGCCAGTATACGGCAACTACAATGGCTAAAATTGGACATTTTACAAATTTGGAGAACACAAATGCTACCTCTTGAAGACAATAATGGCTGGTTTCTTAAATTTTCGAAGATTATTCTATCTTCTTCGTCAGAAGCTCATCGAAAAAACGGCGAATAAACGTTGCTACATGTTATTAGAGAGAGTAAAGTCACTATCTGAATCGGTATCGCTATTGGTATCACTATCTGAATGTGGTAGAGCACCGATTCAGATAGTGACGTTACTCTCTCTAATAACATGTAGCAATCTTTATTCGCCTTTTTTTCTATGAACTTCTGCAGACGAAGAAAGGATTATCTTCTAAAATTTACGAGACCAGTTGTGATTGTGTCTTCAAGAGGTGGCATTTGTGTTCTCCAAATTTGTAAAATGTTTTTCATACTCACCGAGGTAAGCAAATGGGTTACCGAAGTAGGGTAGGGTGGGCCTACGCACGCTTGCCTGATATGGCTGGTTGTAAACTGAGTTGTTAGCATATTTGAACGTTATCGCCCTTCCAGAATTCCCAACGTAAGATAACGATGGTGATTCCACACTACTGAAACCAAACTTCTATTACTTTATTTTCGTTGAGACTAGACATCTACTTCAAGTTAACTGCAGGAATTAGCATTGGAACTGGGTATTGGCTGTCAGACATAATGCATGACTGCTTGTATACTATCTTGTATACCTCTTTCAGCTTTGGAAAGTTGCTTGAGAACCAGGACATCATGACCTTCTCAACTAATAAATACTAGACCAAATTAAAGTGCATTGAACAAAACTAGTTGTCGCTTGAACGTTAACACCAGGTAATGCCACTGCAAGGCAAACGTTGCTGCCATCTTTCATGTGTGCTCATAAAAGCTCTCTCTAAATTTTCTCCATTGCTAACTGGTTAACATTGGCCACGTTTCGGAAGCTTACTTAATAAGAATGTGGATTACCTGATCCTTATGGACAGAACCAGGCGTGTCATAACACCATTTGCCTTGAGCAAAATCAAAATCCTTGGGATTGAAGATCTTGCCTATATCAGAAACTAGTGTTGGATTTGGTTTCACTGAGACAGCGAAACCATCAGTCAACTTGCGCGCGAACATAGTTTCAGGCTGAAAAAATGTTAGACCTATGTGACCTGGAAAGGAAAAAAACAACAACCACTATAATCATTATGCTTAATGGTGCAACATAACATACAATGTGACGGGGGGAAAAATGTTACGACTTACTGTGTAAGCTTTCTGAAATTGCTTTAACTATAAGAATAAGCCCTAAAAGGAAAGGTTTGGGATCGATTCTCAGCCAAGAAACTTTTTTTGGTCAACGTTCCATATGTACATTGGTTAAGTGGTGGGATTTGAACTGATATCCACTTGGTTTGGAGGCCAGGACTCTGACTGCTCGGCTGCTGATGCTCACTTTGTCTGGGGATTCTTGGGGGCTCGCAATGCGCATTTTGCTTTAAAATCGGCTCAACTCCTCCTAGGGTTAAAGCAGATCTACATTTTTTGATAAGTTAGAGAGTAGATAGAGACATCCTGTGTGAAAATAGATTTGTGAGTTTTATTATGTCCCACGTAAGAATGCATAGTTAGATCAACTGCAACCCAAACGACAAACACTGATCTGTAGTCGTGGTGGCTGAACGGTTGTCAGGACTGTCACACACCTTAGCCCACCACTGTCCATATGGGAAGAGAAGGGCTCTAGAAATATCCTCACGTCAATTGTTGTATGAAAAAGATTGCAGGTATTTCTTTACAAAATGGTCTCTCTCCGTCCAGAGATAAGCTTACCAGTTTGAAAGGACATTAATACTGTGAGTAGGGTGGGCAGGAGGTGTAACTACAGGTGCAATTCGTTACACTAAGAATGATAATTCGCTGTAGAAAAACACCCAGCCTAGCTCACGATGCATGCATTACGCTGATTTTAATATGCGAGAAAACATTTCGAATGTCATGCACCCAGAGGTCGTAGAATCAGCGGTTGTTGTCCCGGAGTGAATAAAGTTAAAGGCAGGTTTGACGATAGTAGGGGCCGGTTTATTCACAACTTGTTAATTATTTTTGCATAGTATCATTTCGTGGTGACAACAGTTAAACATTGGAAAAACGTACAGCGACTATGCAACGTTGCATACTGGCAGAAACACATTTCAGGCATCATCGCATGAACATAATTAATACGGAAATATTTACAATACCTGCATTTTTCCTAGAAAGCGACACACAAGGGCATTTGGCAGCAAGGCTCGGGAAATCACATTTACATCATTATTTTTCGAGTTCGAACACCTGTTCACCAAAATTCCGGCCAACCACTAGGCAATTTCTAGTCGTTGTCAACGACGGTAACAAGTTATGTGCGCACCAACGCGCATTACAACAAAAGAGCCCCTGCAACTGACACGAGCAGCGTTACCATTGTACACCAAGTTAATCTTTACACAAAAGATAAAACAGGAAAAAAACAGTGTGAAACCTTTTACAAGTGCGTAAACATACGTTTCCCACAAATACTACCATTTCCTTGTTTGATCTTCAGTTTAGACTAGGACATACACCGATCTGTGGTTTTGATTAACTTGGAAAAAGTAGGAATAAGTTTTACACACAAAATAATAGCAACTTTAAATTTAGTTTACTTTGAGAAAACGGCTGTAATTGCTGTGCTCCCTGTGCTAGCTGTTTTTGAGTGATTCGTGAAAATGTTTGGGTAATAAAACTCAACCGTTACAGCATGTGAGGTTGGCTGGAAGACAGTGAAACCTCAATCGTTCACTAAACATGTGCAATACTCGAAAAATTCGAACCGAGCCGAGTACGCGCACAACGTATACTCGAACTCGGCTCGTCGCTTGCATTCATACTCGGAAAACTTGTATATTCAGTGAAATTAGAGAATTTCGCCAATTTTTGACAGATTTTGACGTTCAAATATACCAAATTCATCGTCTCGACGAGAGCTTTCCGGTGGTGCAAATTCAAAGCCATTAGCTCAAACCATTTTAAAGTTATATCTTAAAAACTGGGAAAACTAATTGTAGACGTTGACCCGCACAGTCCGTTAAACAGTATCTTAGTTGTATAATACTAACAAATGAAAAAGACACTTTCAACTTAAGTTGTGTTAACCGAATACTCGAACCCGGCTTGATACTAGAGTCTTCTGTTGCAAACTCGGCTCGGCTCGACTCGAATTAAAATTATTCTACTCGCACACCCCTATCATTAACATAATCATCTCTTTCGTATTTTACACTACTTACATTTTCATGTTTTTCACACAGTTTTGCAGTAGTAACATGCCTGTATAGCCTTATTAGCAAATCAGTAGGGGTGTGCGAGTATAATTCGAGTCGAGCTGAGCAGAGTTTGCAACAGAAGAGTAAAGTATCGATCAAAGTTCAAGCATTGGTGAACACAGTTTATTTTTGCAAGCTTCTTTTTCATTTGTTACGATTATAATATGCAAGATGCTGCTTAAACTGACAGTGTGGGTCAATTTGAACATATAACGTTTAAGTTTTAAGAATATACTTTAAAATTTGTCCGAATAAATGGGGTTTAATTTGTACAACAGGATAGCATTCGTCAAGATGATGAACTTGGTATACTAGAATGTCAAAACCGGTCAAAAAAATTGGCGAAGTTAGGCCGGGAAAAAAAATAAGTTTGGTTCTCGGGCATTTCGAAGGTCGAAAAAGGACCAGGCCACCCGGCTTTTTATTTTATTATTTATTTTCAAAATGCTATGAAAATGCTCCACATTTTTCTTTTCCTTTTAAGCAGTATGAATGTATATATACGTCCAAAAAAAATCATCCCAAACACTGTAACGACGTATATATACGTCGAAGCTTTGAAGGTAAACTATGGGTTGAAAAAAGCAATTTTCCGCCCAAATATCGAAATGTGAAACGTTGAAATTCCTGACATGATGTGCATCGATTTCTGTAAAAAAAAAAAACGTAGTTACCAATATCTACAATTTTATTAAAAGCACTTTAGTTGAGTGTAGACTCACGAAAAACTGCAAAAATGCCTTTCTCATTCTTTTTTCGTAAGTTAAAAAGCAGAAAATTGGTCATTTTTGATCAGCGGTAGCGGTCGAATTATTTGATG
Source organism: Lithobius niger (assembly GCA_023313725.1). Lineage (NCBI taxonomy): Eukaryota > Metazoa > Arthropoda > Chilopoda > Lithobiomorpha > Lithobiidae > Lithobius > Lithobius niger. The sequence continues at coordinate 59,292 of JAHWFP010022472.1, read as the reverse complement.
GGCGCTGCCATCTTGTATTAGTTGGAAACCTGGAATTCCCCTGAATCTAGGCCTCTCAACATATGTTCTCGGTGGCCATTTGGCATTGGCCAATCAGGCGTATTGTAGTAGGCCGTTTCAGGCTAACTTTCCAAAGCATTTGAAAATCGCGTTCCATTATTGGCTGGTTGGCACCACGTGACCGATTTTGCGTGCTCTCATTGGCTGATGCGCGATTTCAACAGGGACGCCGCCGATCGCTTCGGAATTCACGTGAGCGCTTGACAAGTGTTTTAGTTCGTCATTGCAAATCACAAGAAAGATGCTGTTTCACAGCAGTAAAAAATTAAATCAGCAGTCACGATGCAGAACTAAAATGGAAAAGGAGCCTATAAACCTTCACACTATTGCTTATCAGGTGGGAGCAACGATTTTTAGCCTAACTAACGCCGACTTTCGGACGCGTTTTTGTCAACACGGAGATTTTCGATTTTCATTACCGCCCGTAATTAAAAAAACAACAACAGTTCTCCGAAACTATTAAAGCCATTTGTCCGCTTTTTTCCGTGCATTTTAATGAATATCTGTTGCGTACGTGTGTTTGAAATAATTGTGTCCAATAATTTTTGCAAGAATAAATATTTCGTTAGTGCCTCACTTCACGGGTAACGACGTAAGACGAATGAAATAAAAAGCGATTGACCCGCATGATTTTTGGGGACCCGCCCGCGCCCGAGAACCGAACAATTTTTTTTTCCCGGCCTTATCACATTTCCACCGGCTTTGACTTTTTCGAGTGTGGATGTTCGAAAAAGCCAAGTTAGAGTAAAGGTGGCATACTCGGCTCGAATTTTTCGATTATCGCACATGACTATAAAGCAGGATAAACAGTAGCAGAAATAGAAGTAAAATTTGTAATTATAATTGTAGAAATGTGAAAACAATGTTTTTCCATCAGCAATTAATTATCAACCCTCGATCTTATGCTTGTCTGAAGAAGAAAAGGTTTCAGGTTTATCGTCACTTTTAACTGAAGATCACTTCATGATGCAGATAAAACCATTTTTATATGTAATTCTAACTAAGGATTTTTTATGTGCCACAGTTGAAACGAGCACAAGCTCATTCTCCGGATCCTTCTCTTCCCAAATGCCCAGGAGTGGAACAAGACTTTGCGAGACCTTATTTAATGAGTTATGTTTTTCATCGCTCCTATTCTGGCATACCATACTTACTGATTAGTGAAGCATACTGAGGATCTTTCGTTCGTCTTAATGCATCCCTTTGGACTTCAGCCTGCTTCATCCGTTGTTTTTGTTCTTCTTTCAACCGCAGCATGCGTAAGTATATGCGATGCGGACTTGGCCGCAATAAAGGAAACTTGAGTAGATTCAATGTTGTTCCTGAAAAAGAAAACAATGGGTACAAGCAAAAAGGGAAAGTGCCAAGTAAACGGTTTAGTAACAGAAATTCTGAGTCGTGCATAATAGAGATAAAGATTAGTACCAGCCAGTTGCCATGGCGATTAAATTTCATGGTGACAATAACTGCAGCAAATTACTATCAAGCAGGCTTCAGCATAGTTCTGTATCGCGTTTCTTGTATCGTATTGTCAAAATGCTCACAGTAGGGTAGAATTCTACTCTCCTCTCTTGTTTCTCCTTACTAGGGATATGCGATACTCGAAAAATTCGAGCCGAGCCGAGTATGTAACTTGTACTCGAACTCGGCTCGCTGCTCATGTCCATACTCGAAAAATTCGAATCCGGCGAAAATGCGATAACTTCGTCAATTTTTGACCGATTTTGACATTCCAATATACCAAATCGATCGTCTCGACGAGAGCCTTCCAGTGGTCTAGATTAAAAATCAATAACTGAAACCATTTTTAAGTTATATCCTTAAAACTGGAAAACCATGACCCACACAGTCAACTAAGCACCATCTTTGTTCCTATTATTTTAACAAATTAAAGGGAAACTTGCAAACAAAATATTTCCATCAAATACTCGAACTCGGCTCGATACTCGATTCTTAAATGCAAACTCGGCTCGGCTCGACTCGAATTAAAATATTTCTACTCGCACATCCCTACTCCTTACCCCTACTGGAGCACCCCCCCCCCCTAAAATGCTTTAAGGTCAAAATCGCAAAATAGTCGAGTTAAAGCCCACCCCCTTAAAGCATCGTTATCTGCTCCAAATAAAACTAAAAACTTCAAACATTTAATGAAATCAATTTTTGTTCGATGTGATGAACGATCATTAACGCCTGTGTAACTTTGTGCCATTTTCCTTAAATTGGTGTGAAATTTGCAACATTTTCCGTCCAGGATAGAGTGATCAATACCTCCGAAAATACTATCTCCTAGACAGAAAATGCCGCTGACTTCGCACTAACTTCCGGAATATAGCGGCGCAAACTTAGACAGGCATTAAAGATCGTGAATCACGTTGGGTACGAAGGTTTGTACTATGAATTATGTCGGATTTGGCAGGAGTCACGATCTACATTACTATACACTACATACTACTACATTTACAATATACTACATTTTGTAAATAAGTTAGAATAATGGCATTGTGTTTTTGTTAGAGTGAATCCCGATCATAATCGCATCTTTTTCCGTGACTGAGTAAGCATGCTCCCTGGATGGAATTAAGGTTAGACATGGGTTATGCTTTATTAACCCCACTCCTGATTTTTGCCAAACTTACTGCATAAACCCAAAGCCATTTTAAAGGTGACTTATAATAAACGCGAGTTCACATTTAGCCTACCAAATAAAACCTTATCAGTGGAAATCTTCTTTCTTTAAATGCTCATCAGTTTGCTCAATAAATCGACCGACATGTCAGAAAATGCATGATACGTTAATCGACAAACTTTTTAATCACATCATTATAGAATTATCGAATATCATGCCACTCCTACTTACCCGGCCAAATAGATGTAGTAGCTCTCTGAATAATATCGACGGCCTGAGATTTGCAAAGATCCGATTGCAGTAAGGCGTTAAATAACGTAGATTTACCAACGTTGGTACATCCCACCAAGTAGATATCGCCTAGTTAAAGAAAATGTACATTCACTGTGAAATTGTTATCACTCAATAACCACATAAATAGCATGCTAATTTATCCTCCATGTAACACTCAGTGTTTGTACAGCATATAATTTTAGTTTAAAAGCAATTCCTAGTAACTGTTAGGTGGTTCACATTTTGAGGTCCATCCATTTTGTTGAATTGCAGGCACGCAGATTAAAACTTGAGGGGGGGGATGGTAAAACATTAAGAACAAAAATTTGTCACAATTCAATTTTTTTAAATACCCATAAATCGGTTGACTCAGTAGCTTTACTTTGGTTAAAGTTCATGACTAATATAGTTTGATTACGCAGAACCAAAAGTCGAAGCCTTTATTCTCAAATCCTGTAAATTTTCAACAACCTTTACTGGTTGCCTTCTTCAGGCAGTAAAGTCACTAGCACCCACATTCACTCCAAACCAAACAAACTTCCAAAATATAAAAATAAAACTCATTACATCACAGTAGGCCTCGTGTCAGCATTCCAGGATGGTGTTGATGCGACTCGTAACCAGTGATTCGTCTTCATCCATTTCTTCCGTGATTGGTGATTGGAAGGAATTTCTTCTAGCTTGTTTCAAGTTTATTTGAGGTGTCAATCATTTTGTATAGGGTGATCCACAAAAAACTGACCAGCCAAAAGTCCAACTTTTCTAGTTAGCACTCATCAGAACCAGGAAAAGACAAATCTTCCTGTTTCATTATCTTTGATTTGTCCTTGCCTGGTTCTGAGGGAGTGCTAACTAGAAAAGTTGTCCTTAGGAAAATGTTGGGCTGTCAGTTTTTTGTGGACCACCCTGTATACCAGTTCTCATGTTTTCCAAGAACGAGCAGTAAAATGGTTGGGAACATGGGGACACCCAAATTGAGTACTAAACTAAGTAAGCTGAAAGAACTACCTCCCCAGACCACCAATCATGGAAGAAGAAACTTATGGAGACAAATCACTGGCTACGAGCAGTGCCAACACCAGTCTGGAATGCTGACTCAAGGCCTACTGTGATGTGATGAGGAGGGATTTTTGTATTTGTTTGCAACAGCAGCAAAATTTGAATGTAGACAATTCTGAGAGCAGTGATGCGAGAAGGGCCAAAAACAATTCCTTAAAAGCCCGATGACGGGTTTCAAAAATTAGCTAGACGTTGCAATGCAGATTTTTGTGTGAAAGTGAGCGGTTAACATTGACTCGGTGCATTTCACAGTGTGAATGTTCTGGTAAGGTTAAACATACGGGGATTAACGATATTCATGCTAAAACAGCACACTGGGTTACTTGCGACTTAACACTTTTGGAAGCAGGAAAATGCATCACTGTTACCATTTAGGCCATTCAAAAAAGATGATTCTTAGGCCCTGCCCGCATCGATTTTTTTATGGGAAATAAAAAAGGCAACGCAACAAAAATAGCAGATACATATCAAAAATGGTCCTTAGTGAGAAATGAAAATGTAAAATTACCACACTTGTCGTCAAATAATTGATGGACACGTGGTAAGCAGAATTACGAGGCAGTGTTTTTTTTTTTACACAAAATAAAAAATAATTTTTAGGGAAATTTAGGGTCGAAAAAAAAAAGAAATCCGCCTGCCTGCACAGATTCCTTAAGAAAAAGGCCAGAGCCCAACTTTTTTTTTAAGTGGCTTTAGGTACACAATTTTGTAGGCTTACAGCCTAGTTTAAATAAAAAATAGGTCTGCTTTTATGCCATGATTGGCGGAAAAATTGCGCTTTTGCAAAGTTAATCAGGTGATGAACTTTGAAAAAGCATAATTTTTCCGTCAATCATGGCAATCAAAATTCAAAGTAAAACTTCACACAGTTGTTTCAACAGTCATGGAAGCACACTGCTTTTATGCCTACAGAACAGGAAAAAGTGGTGTACTCGCGTCATCCAGTAAGGTTTGAAATCGTCACATATGCGAAATATGTGATAGGTTTGAATTCTGAAAAAGTTGTTGTAGCAACATTTGAAATCATTATACGTACACTCATTACAGTTTCTGACGTGAAACAAAACGCCATACTATGCAGGAAAGCCACAATACACACACATTTTAATCAGGAACATCTGAAGTTTATGCAAAAATGGCTTGCCTTTATTTCCCCATTTGCCTTGTATTGTCGTTATAAGCTCTTCAATTCCGTATCCAGATTTAGCACTTACAAGACAAATATGCTTAATGTTTTTGCCTGTATCTATACCGCTAGTTTTTAATGTTTGTTCTAAAGACGACCGAACCCTATACAAGTACCCTTTTTCATCACGAGGTAAAAGATCAACTTTGTTGCCGACAACACAAATTGGGCATTTTCTACCAACAATGTCAACTAAGCCAGGCCAAATACTGCAAGGGAAATCTAGAAGATCAACAACCAACACCACTAATGCAACATTATCGCGAATCCTCTTCAACATCATCGGGTATTCGTCAGAACTAACGCTTACATTCAGAGCAACATTATGTTCTTTCAGAAAGTGACACCTTTGACAAACCAGACTTCGCAGTTGACCTTTGGAAGCGCCGACAAAAAGTTCACTTGGGATGTAACCAGGCACTCCGGTGCTCTGGCAGTGGAGAATAGCACCACATCCAGCGCATTCGACTTCACTTGCTGGCTTGGTTGGATCTGGAGTACCGTATCGACTCTTGTGGAAGGCGTTGTCCTCAAGGATGTCGTTTTCATCACTGCCCAGAGACTCTGGTTGTCGGCGAGAATCTTCCTCACCTATTCGGTTCAACGAAGCAGCAAGACCACCATGGCGAGCTTCGGCTTTCTTGTCCAGTTCGGAACCTAGGGCAAGTCGCCGTCCGTCATTGATAAATGACGAACTTTTGTCTAGACGGGATTTAGCGTTAGTCTCGCTCTTATGGTGGATGGCGTACGGGTACTGAACAGGAGTTTCTAACCCCGCATTATTTTCCACATCTTCTACTTCAGACTTAGTATCGGACCGAAATTCATCATTTACGCCGGATTTTTTATTCGATGACAATTCATCCAACATAATACGTGCAGCCACCGACAATTCGGAGGGGCGAGAAATGTTTTCTGAAAATGCTCGATTCTTTTCAGAGTTTCTTAAAATGACCGAATTGACATGCTCTAGATATTGCGTTTCCCTACGTTGCGCGTTAAGGACAGTATTATACAATTTATACTCAAGGGGCCTTTTTTGCGGCGTGATTTCTTCTATAATGCCCTTTTCAGACAACTTATCATTGTTTTCTCCAAAATTCGTATCGTCCACATCGTGATCATCATCGTTTGCATTGGCTGCAGCGTCTATTTGATAATTCTGCCTGCTACGAGTTCGTAATGTTGCAAACCGTATGTGAAACGGCTGAGAAACGTTAAGTCCACTGTTTTTCAACAGCCTCCACCACACAGCGTTCGTGTTTTTACTTAACATTATGCAATAAATAAGACTGTAATTAAACGACTACAAAAATGTGGCATAACATGGGTGCAGCCATGACACTCGCCATCAATATTATTGCAAGGCCGACTGCGATATATGCCCCGCGGCAAAAGTTATATATTATTTTCTAAACCCCCCCCATTCATTGAGACCGCTTTTCACCCACTGATCTCTAATTTCGAGTGAGCAAATGTCCCGAAGCAATAAAATGTTAGAAAAATAAAGTAAAAATAATTTCTTTACGGACTGTAAGATCGTGGTGTAAAAGATATATATATTTAATTAATTTTGGGTGAAGCTAGTCGAACTACTCTCAGTACTATTCCAAGGTCTTTGGCAGGGTGGAAGAAGAGAGAGAAGGTGGCTCAACTGCTTGCCAGAAAGTGAAACGATAAAGATACGTTTCACCGCTTGGCCGCTAGATGGAGTTACGGTCGAAAGGGGCTAAATTCGAATGCTATAAGCCGGGTGCGTGCTATTTTCAAGAGCCTTTGCCTTTTTTTTCTGATTGTTTACGGTTGAAAAACTCAGGCTAAATGGTTTTGTAGCATACAGTCGTAATTTGTCACCACGTATTAACCACTTTACACATGTTTTTTTTTTTTTTAATTCTTCTGAGGCAGATAACGTGGATGCGTGACAGCACATGCAGCAAATCTTTTGACTTGTTTTTGCGTTCTTTTTGATTACGTTAGAATTGGAATAAACAGGACGGACGGAAAGCCATCTGTATTTATTTAGTATTCGAATCTTGAAGCCGACTTGAAACGATAATACTTTAAGGTATGCTTAAACTTCGTCAACTGAAACCAAGCTAGAATACATTGGCACAAGTAAAGTTAAGTAACGCAGATGCACCTGTAGTATAATTCGAAAGTACTTGTTATCAACTGGCAGCGGCGTAACTACTAACGGGGAAAAGTGTGTGTGTGTGTGGGGGGGGGGGGGGAACTACCCCAAGAATGCAGCGAAGGGTGTAAAATACGAAGAAATTCCACTTAACTGCTATTTTCTTCAAAGGGGGGGGCATTCATATGCCTAAATACCTACATATGCGAAACTGTATGCGATGGGCCCCCCAGAAAAAAATGTATGAGTACAAATGCCCGCACTTTTAAACCATGCAAAGCCGTTAATATGGACGGCTCACAATTTCGGCCCCCCCCCCCCAGAAAAAATGTATGCATACAAAAACCATGCAAAGCCGTACATTTGGAGGGCCCACACTTTCGCTTCCCCGCAAGAAAAAAATAAAATGGTCATACATTTTCTGGCAGGGGGATGTGAAAATCCGCCCTCCCCAGAACCAAAGAACTATAGTTGCGAATACGAAATGCCCGTACTTTAAACTATGCATGGCCGAAAAAATGAAGGGGGAGGGGGCAAAAGTCCCCCCCCCCCTTACATTACAGAAAGGAAGATTACGCAAAGAAAAAAG
>JAHWFP010022472.1:19067-35502 GCA_023313725.1 Lithobius niger | reverse complement strand
CTTAGCTGGCCACTACAACTGTCGGCCAGCTAAGGCCGTCAGACGCTCAAGCTCTCACATTTATAGAGCTATCTCAATCGGCTGCGAGTCGAAATCGAAGAGTGACATCAGTCGGCATTAATTTCTGCACGTTCCAGCGAAACAATGGCTGTCTCCATGTCGTGTTTTGGTGATGCAATAATTAAATTGCTGTATCGGACGTACGTAACATATTCTTACCGCAATTCTTGTGTTTAGTTATTGTGTAAGTGATCCAAAAGTAAAGCATGCATGTCAAAATGGATGTATTTGCCCTTTAAACGAATGAAAAAACTAACCAATTTTACAACAAATGTTTTATTTACAATATTTGCGTAAATTTTTATTAAAATAGGTTTCATGCAGTGGCATAAATGGGGGGGGGGGGGGATGGTTGCACAATAAAAAAGTGAAAAAACGATCCGAGGGGGCATACAAATCCTTGGAAAAACTTTTTATTGGTTATATCTTGAAGAAATTATGCCCTCAACAGCCGTTAATTCAAACATCCACGTCATATATTTGCAGCCTTCGGCTGAAAGGACTATGAAGCTGTCTCACACACACAACGCCGAATGGAGAATTATTAGCATTCTGCACAAAAATGGGTTTTGAATGCATCAAGACGGTTTAATTTAACCCAGATGCTATCAGGAGGATGTGATGTCCAGTTACTTCTGTTACTTCTGTAAATTCTGTCTATCAACACTGCTAATTGCTGCTGGAACTGGGGATATTATATTACTGAGTACAACACAGCCCTGTAGTGAAATGATTCTCTTCAGAGTTTATGCTAAGCCGCACAAAGGAAACTCGCATTTGATATGGTCCCTACTGATGAATGATGATGATACTTGACTGTGCATGATCTTATATGATTGTATAAGCAATATCCACTAAATCCTTGCAAACTATTCAGCTAGTTCCGTGTACGTAGTTGAACTGATCCCCAAATTTATCTCTATGTCTCTTAAAATCAAGGTTGTCCATTGTTGCCGCAACTCTTTTCACAGTATTCCTGCAAGTAGAAATATATACATGTATTAGGTGTTTAGTCAGAAGTAATGATTCAACGGCACGTCTGTAAGTGCTAGTGGTTTGGATTTACACGATTGCAATGCGTCTGGATTCAGTGGGTGAAAGAGGTACCTCACCAGAGTTAACCCCAAAAGGGACTAGTTGCAGCTTCTTTGCATTTAAAACGGATCTTAAAATACAGATCGCAACTGCAGATATCCAGACTTGTAGATACTAACTAAAATGGAACACAAGGCAGGGGAAGACAGGGCAGTGCAAAACACTTGATGTAAGGAACCACACATGATTGTTAAAGATTTATTTTTCGAAAACCAGCAGTGCAAGACTAATGAAACTGGGTGCGGTAATGCGTCTCTTCACCCCACTTATTTTAAGACCATCTACAAGGAAAGTGCAAGTCCTGTGAACAGAGCTATTACCTTAAAACATCGCGTGGTCGGATTGAATAAATAAATTTGCCCAATCCAAGAAATTGAGCAGCAAGAAATTTGAACAGGACATCTGTCGTACTCAGTTCAAAAGAACTTTTCCTTTGTATGGCACAGAACCATCATTTCACATAATAAGCCAACCCACTTACATAATGGAAAATAGCAACGCAATGTTATATGAGCTTACTGTAAAACTTCTCGTCAAAATTTGAGTTATAATTCTGAGAATTAATTTGAAAATTATTGCTCATTTTTCAAAACCAAGACGCTATGTCTTGATAATGCTGAGGAAGGTGGCAGCTAGCCACTGAAATTAGCAAGACATACATAGTATCTTCATTGTGAAAAATGAGCAGCAATTTTCAACATAATTCTTCACAATTATGACTCAAATTTTATACTCCAATAGTTCTTATAACTCTTGAATTGCTTTTGTATTTCATAACACCCCAGAACTAGTGTACCAGAGTTGCTGTAACCACCATGTAGCTAAGGCCATGCAAAGTTAATTGTTTGAGTTAAGGCACGTGCGGGTGTATTAAATTATGGCGGGTCAAAATTTTTTATCTCAATCTTGGTCCACACGCTAAAAATCAGATTTTTGCAAAATTTTGACCTTTTTTTTTACATTCCAGTATACCATTTCAACCTGCTCGAAACGAGCTTTTCAATGGTGGAAAGTTCAAAACTGTAGCTCAAACAAGTAAGAAGTTATATGGCAAAAACTAAAATATTTTTAATACTACATGACATAAATAACATATTAGCAGATATATTTTTTAGGCTGACTCCGTACTTTCAGCTTTCAGCTAGGTACATTTCAAAGAAATGTGGTCAGTTAAATAAAATAAAAAATAAAATAAAATGCCTGGTTGCCTGGTGCTTCAATTTGCATCCTCGCCCGTGAACCAAAAAAGTTTTTTTTGCATGACCTAAGGACAGTTCTCAATTGCGGTTCATCCCTCTCTGTGTTACAAGTTGGGATCCCTTCCCTGCCTACGGTGCTTCCTTTATGGTCTTATTACCATTGAAAAAAATGGTAATATATGCAAATCTGTTACATCACATCCCCTCCCCATTCCCCGTCCGTTATGGTACACCACTCTTTTTCCTTGCCGCTGGCGCGGTATGGTCGTACGCGTTGGAGCCGAGGCCGAGTGCAGTTAGAAATTTTTTTTTACATCGATTTTGAACGATGAAAGGAATGAAGAACCAAAATCGGGAAGAAATCTGAGGCACAGGTATGCTGCTGAAACCACGATTCTGGAAATTGCGAAGCACCAAGTGTGCTGTGAAGGCCGCAATAATGGATAGTTGCGAGGCACCTAGCGTGCTGTGAATCGCAATATTTATTGCGAAGCACAAAGCGTAATGTCGGAAAGGAGGGAGTTTCAGATGAGGAGAACGCCAGTCGGGCATGATGGCGGCCCGACTTGTTGAAGCGGGTGGTTTGCAAACTTTCCGGGACAAGTGGTGGACGATATGGCAAAAATAGACGTGGATTCGGATTTATTGTGTACATTGCTTACCCGGGTAGGGATGCCGTCGTGAGAACTGCAGCGAGAAGTGCGTAAACGCTACACTACGTGGAGGATGGTGCGTGACTTGGGCGGTCACGATGTTGCCCGTTGTCCAAAATAAAAAATGGCGGCGCGTTGTTGTGGTTTGGCGTAGTCGTCCTGTGTGCTTTGTTGCGAGCCAAGTTGGCCGTTGGGGTTGGTGTGGATCGATTGGTTGTTCCCAATGGTTTAGATGACGCCATATCGTTACAAACTGTGCATTACAAACACTGTGTGCGATGTTCAGCAATTTGTGGTCATTTTCCGCAGAAACGAGGTGGCAAGCTGGCACTTTGTTGGGCCATGATGCGGGGTTGTAGAATACTGAGGCGTCACCCTGGATATTGCGGACTATTAATAGCGCCAGTTTAGGCCATCGCTGGATGCAGGCTAGTTCGGTATCGGATGATGCTCGAATTGCCCCAAAATTGCAAGACATGGTGTCGCAGGGCATTGTGGAACGTGTGCCTGATGGCTCGGTCGGATTTGTGTCGCAGATTTGTGCAGTCCCGACGCCCGATGGATCGAGGTAATGACGTAGCGTCGAACGTGTATGGTGATTTTCAAATTCAAAGTGAAAGTCTTACGAGCCCTATAATAACCTTAGAATCAAATACAAATATGAGCATTGCAATATTTGTAGAACGATCCCCATCTAAGCTAAACAATTTCGGTTAGGAGTGACGGAAAGAATAGATCCCCAAGCTTTCAGAACACTGTAAGCGTGCCCATTTCGGGTTATTAGAAAGCTCTCCAGGGCACTTTGAAAACTAAAATCACCACACGCTTTCGCTGCTACCTCTTCACCTTTAAATAGCACAGAACAGTCACTATCTAAATTAAACAATTTCTGTTAGGATTGGTGGAAAGAATTAATCACCACCTCCTTTTAGAAAATCCTACGCATGTCCATTTCGGGCTATTAGAGGGCTCGCAAGACCACTTTGAATTCGAAAATCACCATAAGCTTTCGCCACTAAGCCATTACCTCTTCACTTTTAAATTAACTTAGGACAGTCCATATCTAATATTTAAGTTAATCAATTTCGATTAGGATTGAAGGAAAGAATAGATCCCCACCTTTCATAAAAGCTTAAGCAAGTCCATTTTGGGCAATTAGAAAGCTTGCGAGAGCATTTTGAAACTGAAGGTCACCATAGCAACCAGCTGAACAATAGAGCGCGCGTGCAAATTAAGGTGGATAAACTTGAAATACGATTTTGGTGTTCAATAGGTTGTTTTTACCTAAGATGTATATTGTGCTGAACATTTTTACCATACATGCAAAATGTACCAAAATGTCTGTGATCCGGAATGTAAAATTGTCTGATGAAAACGTGTTTTTAGATGAAAGTCTACAACAAATTACGTGACTTGTCGGATATCGTCTGATGTCGGCGATTTTGTCGGGTATCCTAGATAGGAAGTTACCGTAGATTTTTGCATGCAGTTTCTGATTCACATTATGCTTTTGATTTGTTGACTGTTAAAGAGTTACAAAAAAAAAAAACCATTTTTTTTTTGGGGGGGGGGGGGGGGTTAAACTAGCTATCATAGCTATTTTTTCGAGTACCCTTAGTGTGCATCCATACCAAATTTCACTTTTCACAGAAAGTGAACAATTCCAATTCTCCAAGCTGCCCTACAGGATTAAAACAATGGTCGCAATTAGTACAATATTAGGGCGAATTCCGCCCAAACCATTGCAAGCTAGTTACTACAGTAAGATGAATTTCCTGCGATTAAATTTCTTGATCCAATAAACGTATGGAAAAACACCTAAGACAACATTCTGGGGGAACAAAGGAAAAATACAGATGTTTTGCTGATATTTTTTCAAGATGGCGTCAAATTGGGTTAAATATAATTGGTAATAACTTTGTAACCATTCATTCTACAGAGTTCTACAAGTAACTTTTTTTTTATAGAATTTAATTATCTTTAAGTTTGTACTTATACAATTATGTCGTACAGGAAGCCGTTTTCGAGGAAATTGTAAAAAAACGTTTTGTGTCGCCATTTTTCCAAGATGGCCACCATTTTCAGAGGGTTCCCCAAGGTTGAATTTGGTTGCATTTTAACAGTGATATCTGATAGTCATTCCAAGTCCATTTTCGTTGGAAATTTGATTTTCATACTAAATGTTTGGATCAACTCATTTTTTAGGTTATTTCTACTGGACTGTCCATAAAAGTCCCTCCCGGGACTCTCCTCAAGGGCTGCGGGGAAAACGGGTGGTGTACCATAACGGACTGGGAACGGGGAGGGTACGAGATGTGGCGTTAACAAATTTGTATATACAGTATTACCATTTTTTCAATGTTAATAATAATAAGACCATAACAGAAGCGCCGTAGGCAGGGAAGGGATTGTTTTCCGTTCAGAGAACTATAATTCTCCTGCAAGTTAAGTACCTTAGGCCACACAAAAAAAAAGTTATTTGGTTTACGGGCGAGGTTGTAATATGAAGCACCAGGCAACCAGGAATTTTTTATTTTTTTTATTTTATTGAACTGACCACTTTTCTTTGACATGTATGATGTACCCAACTCAAAGCTGAAAAAGTATGTAGTCGGCCTAAAGAAAATATTGTAAGTCATCCAGTATTCAAAGTTTTTTTTTTTAGTTTTTGTCAAATACCTTCCTACTGGTTTGAGCTAGAGGTTTGAAATTTGCACCATTGAAAAGCTCGTTTCGAGCCGGTTAAAATGGTGTACTGAAAATGTCAAAAACGGTCAAAATTTGGTGAAATTGTGATTTTTTAATGGGTGGACCAAGATTCAGATAAAAAGTTTTGACCCGCGATTTTTTAAGGCACCCGCACGCGGTTGTAAACACGGGGTTTTACCCCTAAAAATAGTTTTTACTTAGCCTAAAATACTTACCTGTATTTTATATATGCTTTCCAGTTTTGGAAATGCTACCCGTCCCAAACATGAAATTTCTACTCTCCTGGTCCTTGCAATGGCACTCCCCGGGGCTCATGACCACCGCTAGGCGGCGCCCCATTCCCGCTCATTATCACAGTTTGTCTCCCCGTTCTAGACGGTTCGACGCGGGAGGAGGGTGGGTTCCTACAGGTAAGTATTTTAGGCTAAGTAAAAACTATTTTTAGGGGTAAAACCCCGTTTTTACTGCTAGCCTAAAATACTTACCTGTATTTTATATATGGTGACTTTGTCCTACCTAAATAGGTGGCGTCGAACCCACGCCTTTGCAAGACCATCCTACCGAAATCACACAAAGTGAAACATGTGTGAACGCAGTAAGCAACTGTAGACCCTTCAGGTCCGGTAGATAACCTACAACCCTTACCTTAATACTTCACTACTTTACCTGCCGCGGTGAATTGATACCCTCTGTCACCTGATGAGGGGGTTCCCACACGCTGTAGATGGTGGGCGATGAAGGTATTGCGGTTCCTCCAGCGACCAGTTTCGATATTTTAGTCCAACGGCGTTCCAGCTGTCAGCGCCCAAGATGTTACCCTGGTATGAACCTCGTGCATGTAACACCGCCCCCTGGCAGGAGTGTCCGAGCGACGTGCTCCTGTGAAAGCTCTGCCTATCGCTCTACCTTAGAGCCCTGGTGATGCAGGGTCGCGCGTAAAGTACCCACCATCCTTCGTGAGCTTTACGAACAGCGAGACTCGTGGCCTATCTCCACGGTACGAAATCCCTACAGCTTCAGTTTCCTCACATAACCTTTCGGGTCAAGTGAGGAAGGCCCTCACCGCTCGGGGGGGCAGAGAACCTATCCGAGAATCCTGGTTCCAATGAAGGGGTTAAAGTTGACACCACAACTGTCGTCGGTGTCTCATCTGTCTCAAGGGTAAAAGTAAGGTTGCTGGGGAAGGCATCGTGCCACCGCTCAAACAGGGGAGGGGGGGGGGGAGACCAGAATATGCAGAATGCATGGAGGGTCCCCCTAAGGGCACAGTATTCGCCCTATAGGGCATAGTACACCGAAGGACTGGGTAACTCGCGACAACACTGTGCTTACATATGTCTCCTTGCTTCCCCCCGACTAGAGTAGCTCATAATACGCGATTCCAGGCTTAGCCAAAAATCGCGGATCTTGAATTAAGCTTCTGACGAAGTTTATTTTCAGTGGTAGGGGATTATTGCTATGTTTGGGGTCATTAAAGTTTCCACCGACGATCGCGGAAAAGAACATTTCTCGCGGAAATCAATTATTTCCCCCAAATCGCACGTTTTTTTTACCAAATTTTTAGGTTTGGGTAACCTTTTAAGCAGGGAGTTAGAAAAAATTGCCGTAGCCTGTCATGGAACGAGTTGTTTTTTTTCCGTCACCCATGGAGTGAGGCACTAACGAAATATTTATTCTTGCAAAAATTATTGATATAGTCCAATTGTGGAAACTTGTAAGTCCCTACCATGACAGGTATGAAGTAGGCGTAGGCTCAGCTAAAAAAAAAAAAATCAATTTATTTATTTTTTTTTTTTAGGGGTGGGGGCACGGAATGTCGTGGAAACTTAATTTTATTGACGTGGAAAGTCGTGGAAACCCATATAATGGTTGCCGCGGAATTCCGCCGAAAAAGTTAAATTTTCAGCACGGATTTTTTGATTTTTGGCCGCGGACAATGAGCGACTTTACCCCCGACTGCCAACCCTGAATAGATGGCAGCCCTGCACCCTTGATAGCACATGGTGTCAAACCCTGGTCAAATAGAGAACTAACACCTCGTCAAGTTCCCATGGTTAAGGTTGTGATGCACTAACCGTCTTAACACTGCACCACTCCAACTACCCTCTCCACATTCCTTCATAGATCTGTAAGGAAGAGTCGCGGTGACACTCCCCCACCACGTTGGAGACTCCCTTGGATGATCCTCCTTTAACACGCTCACTTTTCACAACCTGCCGGCGTGATGGTGTGGGGCGTAAGGTTTGGGTGGAGTGTGCTGCCCAGATGCTGGTAAGGGAAGTCGACCTGGTCCGCCGACTTCAGTGTCCATAGTTCTGCCAGTTGTAAACGAATGACCCCGCCCCTTGGCCACCAATAGTTGCCCACTGGCTGTCCCACGATACTAGCAAGCCCCACGAAATGTGCGGTTGCAAGGTTGAGCTGGGATTGTCCGCACTCGGCTTTGACCCGGACTGCGAAGTTAGCCGAGACCCGGACTGTGTGCAGACCGACATCGGCTGTCCGCTGCTCCATGCCTTAGACCAGGACTGGGATACGATCGAGTCCGGGCATTCCTGTCCGTTCTTGTCTCCCTCCTGGCCACTACTGAAAGCTAAGGATTCCAGTCCGGACTTGGTCCAGCCGGTCCCCATCGATACCTGGTCGGAGATTTGTGGGGCAGGCCCCAAAACCACACTGTTAGGATCGTGCCCAATGTCATCTCCTATGTATAGGCGATGACTCGTCATCACCATACCCTGTCGTATCCACACTGCCGTCCCGTCTAGGTGAGCCCGGTGGGGTAACATTGTCCTGTAGATTCACCAGTCCGTTCCCCGAGCTGGTGTCGACGAGGCAGCCCCCAGAGCCGACGTATCTCATCGTCCTCCAAATCTACTGATGTGGCGAAGTTTTCCCCCGTTGGGTAACTTCACGGGTATAACCGCCACTGGAACCATCCACTGACCTTGCCCAGATTTATCTTTCGTCTGGGAAGGCAGCGATAACGTGACAGCGACTAGTATAGATAAACTCCAACTACAATGCACCAGAACAAACGAACTGCTATGGTCATGGCTGCCAACCCCTCTCCAATCCTGTCGCATTGTCATTCAAGGGTACAGCGTGTCAAGCTATCCCTTGAATCCATACAAGCAAAATCTACAAAGTGTCTAATATTTGGCTTGTTAAATTGTCTGAACAGAATCTAAAAATGCCTGATGAAATGCGTGTTTTTAGGTGAAAATCAGACAAAATACACGATTTCACACATTTTGTCGGATAACTGACTTTTTTTTTTTTTTTTTTTGTATCCTAGATACGGTAGACTTAGCATGGATGCTTGAATCACTATCACATTTCCCCCGAATTCATAAACACGTAGTCATAAAACACCCTACCAAGTCTAGGCAATGTTAGAACATGTCCCTCGCCGATCATGAAAACACCGCAGAATTCCATCATCCAATAATGGTAGCCTAGTGGTAAATACCATGTCAATTCACCCATGCACAGGCAATGCTGCTATAAAAGCCACCGTAAACGAACTTCCCAAAAAAAACCTTTACGCTACATCACAGATCTTATTTTTACCCTATTACCAAATTTCTGAGTCGTTAGGCTAATATTTCCAATAAAACCGTGAAATGTCAGTTCCAGGTTGACACCAAGTAAAGTGTAACTGTCTTCGGCCTGTCAGCCACCAGGGCCGTAAGCCAATTGCTCGCCAGCTGGTAACCCATACATGGTTCGTCCAAAATTCAATCAAGAAAGTGATACTTGAAAGTGAGTAGCAAGTGCAATAATTCCAAACTATTAAAACCTCATAAGATACAGGCTAAAATTACCAGAAGGTTGGCAAAATTGTGAGGTTTATAATTAAATGCCGACCAAGTCGCTTTGCCAATTATAAATCATTTATTATAAAAATAAATGAAATCTTGAAACTAAGTGGTAAGCACTTAGCAATGTTCAACAATTATTCATCGCCAAAACCATACTCCTTTAGGAGGAAGTTTTATCCACAACACGAATAACCAAAATCCGTACCATTTAATTGCCAAATTTTACTCGTTAAAATTAAGAATATCCACAGCAGTGAATGCGACTGGCGACACCACACATTCCAAGCATCGAATCACCAACAGTCATAACCCAAGTTACATGGAACATATGCTGTGGCCAAGCGACTATCAATTGCAGAGAACTAATTGACTTCCACTAAGCTTAACATGAAGCTTATAAATATATAACTTTCATCATTGGGGTATGACAAAAG
Organism: Lithobius niger; assembly: GCA_023313725.1. Classification (NCBI taxonomy): domain Eukaryota; kingdom Metazoa; phylum Arthropoda; class Chilopoda; order Lithobiomorpha; family Lithobiidae; genus Lithobius; species Lithobius niger. The sequence continues at coordinate 25,528 of JAHWFP010022472.1, read as the reverse complement.
TGTATAATTAACTATCTCCCTTGAATGTGTGGAAATGACAAAGCGTTACTTTAGTAGGCTTTGACAAAAACTCAAGACTCAAACCTTACTCAAGATTGTCTTACCAATACTATATTAATAATGGAAGATTAAATTAATCTCAATTTTAAGATTAACATGCAATTAAAATTAATACATTATATATAAAATACCACGCATGATATGGCGTGCCCGGGGTTAAAAACTGCGACACCCATGTGCACCAGCGGTCTGTGACTGCTACATGTGCCATTTCGTCTAGCGCTCGGGATGTAATCAACTACCGCCTGGATATACCAGTGGTTGATGATTTTTTTTTTTGGCGCTATGGGATCCATCAACTGCCCTCACGCAGAAAAGACTGGGAGAGCAGCGATAATGTGACTACGACTTAAGTTAAACTTCCACAACAACACACCAAGAACAGTAACAAGCAAGTTTGAGAGCATCTACCATCTCTCCATCCCTGTCGTATTGTGATTCAAGGGTACTGCGCATCAGGCCAGCCCTCGAATCACTGTCACATTTCCCAAGGTGTTAGACTAACACCAACCATCAAACACAACTAGCAATGTTTCAATGATAAACCAATTTGGAAACAATACTCGTAACCAACCATACACTAGACTCTTACTGTAACACACTATGGTCAAAATAGAGGGCTGGGGTGGGGTTGCCATACCCCCCCCCCCCTTACCTGGACGTCGTGGTGAGGGCCTGCATGCCCTAATCATACCTACCCCGGACGTCACCGCACAACAATATACACCACTTTATCGGTACAAACTATTACAAACCGATAAAGCTGACCGACATGTCCCAACTTTCACTTGGGAACATGGACAGGTAGCACAACCTGCCATTCTAGAGAATACAGACATTATAATCTGTGAGCACATGTAGACGTAATACTGACTGGCCAACTGCAAGTCATTCCCGACTGGAGTGGAAAGGCCCGAGAGGTAGGAGGTGCTGCAACTAAGCACGTCTCCCAAACCGTGCATCCCTTTCACGAAGGCAGCCATTCCCGTGAAGCTTTCGGAAACACCACACTCATAACCTAACCGTCTGGTCCGGGCCCGACGCTTTGCGTGTGTCCATATTATACGGCATGGATCCAATAATATTGAATTTTTTTTTTTTTTTTTTGTACTTGGCTCCAGCCACATTCCATTGGAAACCGGCTGTTTGTTTCACAAATAAAAAAAAAAAAAAAATAACTGTAATAACTCGATCGGCCCGTGTCATACAGAGACGATAAGCTACCAAAAAATAGTTTAAATAAGAAAACTACTTTCCCACGCACAGACACATCGCGGTTTCGTCACACAAAATTAACGCTCCACCGTCTGTCTGACCGGCCGATCGTGTTCACGAACGGCCGACGCACACTGTAAGCGTCACACATCACGATTCCACCGACCCACACACTGAACGAAATGCCGTTAATAAACACGAAGTCGGTCGTGTCTACAAACTGCTCATCACAACCTCCATGGTGGCACACCTTCTCTTGGATGGATAACAATAGCCAATTCGCCACCCGTCCGCCAGTGACCCGGCGGACTGTCCGCCGGTCACCAGCCCGCCATTGTCCCGGACTGGGCCGCCGGTCACCAGCCCGCCATTGACCCGGACTGGGCCGCCGGTCACCCGGACTGGAACGATGTCCGCAGCACTAATAAACAGCCGCCGGAATGCGGGACCCGGTGGACCAACAAACATTCAAAACCGTCGAAACACCTTTCTGCGTCGCCAGTTTCGATTACTTCACCACAGCCGCTTGGTCGGCTTTCAAATCCCCCCTACGCCTTTTCCATTTCGTTGTCACGCACAGCGCTACCATGCCGCCATGACCGGTGCCTGATACGGGTTCGATGCTGACCCGGACAGCGCCCAAACAAAGGACGCGTCCGCTCCTATCAGCAGTCGAGCATTACTCGTTGGAATCACGGAAACGACCCCCGATTCCAAATACATTCATATCGTTGTTTGACGATGAATGCCCTCCTAAAACGGCTAATTCTCTAGCCGTCTGATGCAAACCACTACGCTCGGTCGAATCTGCCCACATTGCCTCGACCGTCACGATCGTCTGGGCCTAAATTGTCGCACACTTCGGCACACTTCTAAATTGAAAAGTCACAAACTCTGCATCGGCGACACCAAGCTTGCGTTTCCAATTGATTCATCTTCTTCCACACTTTTGCTTCCCATAATCCGGGTAAGAAGCACATTTCGTATATCTTGTAGGCTTTCTCATGATGAGAGAATAGAGTAGTAGCGACTGTCTCAGTCGCGTCCCAAAACAAACTGTGATAATGAGCGGGAATGGGGCGCCGCCTAGCGGTGGTCATGAGCCCCGGGGAGTGCCATTGCAAGGACCAGGAGAGTAGAAATTTCATGTTTGGGACGGGTAGCATTTCCAAAACTGGAAAGCATATATAAAATACAGGTAAGTATTTTAGGCTAGCAGTAAAACCAACAATTAACTTTGCACGGCCTTACCCTGGTAGAATTATTATTTCCTGCTTAACATTGATTACCTAAATAGAGTGATTTAAACGATCTTTTCAGTTTCTTACTTGTTTAGAACTTTGCTCTCAAGACGCTGACGCGACGTTTTCTTTTCCTTTAGGTCGGTCAAATTTGGAAAAGCCTTTTTCTTTCTCTTTTTTTTCTTCTTTTTGCCAACAGTCAGGTCAATACCAGTCGCTGCTTCCAGATCTTTCAACAGTTCAGGATCCTGCCAGTCAGGTTGTTCTATAATTTAAAAAACAAAAAACACACATAAGCCTAATAAAGTTGAAAAATAATTCTCGGGCAACACAGCATCACCTAAAAAAATTCCGCATCTATCATTTTATTTTAGGATTTTCGATTGAACTATTGGAAAATTTTTTATTTTAATAATCATTGGATTTTTGAAAAAAATTACACCAGTGATACAAAATTAGGGAATGAATTTTGGATATCGGTAGCGGTACCGGCAAAATTGTTAAAACTGGATCGGATCGGTTAAGTCTGTATCGGTGCAAGCTTAGTTTTTAGTATGAAGTGTTGCAGAACTAAACAAAAATAAAAACAGATGCAAATCTAAATATCAGGAAGTAACTTTTATACATCAGTAAATTCAAAAACGGGGGAAAAAGTAATAGTAGATCTCAGTTCCACAAACATTAGGATAAGTGTTAACCAATTTCTGATTTCAATTTTTTTTTCCAGTCTATTACAGAGATTGAATCGTAGCGTGGGAAATCTGCTTGTTCGAAGTATATCATTAGAAAGATCAAACAACCAGGATAGCCTGATGTAACATACAGTTTAATTTTGGAAGTTCGTAGCTTTAATGAATACAAATGCTGCAACACTCTAACTCGGCTCAGCTCGAAATGAAATTATTGGACTCGCACAACATTATATAAAATGTTAACACAAAAATGAAGATTCTCCCAGAGAACTTGTTCTCGCCTGGAGAATCTAAGTTCTTCGAGTCGAATCCGACGAAACTGTGTTACAATAATGGGATCTTCCCCTATGCCTACGGCGCGTTTTTAGCTCATTAATGCAATCATTTATGCAAAAATTATGTCGCTTCCGTCACTATCCCACTTCCTCCTACCCTGCTCCAATCCATCCACTCTTTCCTTGCCGTGATTGCTCGATTCCGTGCAGGCAGGCGGGTGGGCCGTGTTTGTAACACAGTTTCGTCGGATTCGACTCGGAGAGCTTAGATTCTCCAGGTGAAAACAAGTTCTCTGGAAGAATCTTCATTTCTCTATCGCAGAATCCTCCTCACTGTGTTACAATAATGGTATAGACTAGGAAGCAGTGCACCTAACTCGGAATCGCTCCGAAGTACGAAGACGGCTGTGGCAACCTTGGTCCCACTTGGTAATCAACCTGTACCTACACCCCAGACCACCCAGGGGCCCCACTCATCCGCCACTTCGGCATCCAAGTAAGGGTCCCAGAGGATACGGTCCCTCCATGGCCCAGACCAAAAGTCGGACGAACCAGGCTGCACACCGCTAGTCTGGCGTCACCAGTACCGCCCACTTCACTCGATCCACAACGAGTTTGTCCACGCAACGTCCGATTAAAGGACACGGGGGAAAAACGTACGGAAAGAACGGCCCGCTGTTTACACTGAACGCATCCACGAACTCTGCCCCTGGGCAGCGCCCCCACGACCAAAATCGCTGCAATTGGGCCATCGCCTCCGATGTGAACACATCCACGTCTGGCGTATCAAACCACCTACAAATCTTCCGAAGCGCCACAGTACACAATCGGAAGTTAAATCTGTCCCAGAAATTACGCGACAGACCATCCGCTGTAACATTCAGCTTCCCCGGCACAAATGCCGCCTGTTCCACACAATCCAGCTGACGTCTACGTTGCACCAGACTACGGACCATAGCGTTGAGCACCTGGGCCTTAGTCCCCCCTTGGTGATTCACACGTGACACGGCCACTACATTATCGGAAAGGATCCGTACGACCCGTCCCCTGACCAGGTCTCCAAATAATGTCTAGCGCTTTCAGCATCGCTAATAATTCTTTCGCATTTATATGCAAAGCAGCCTTCCTGGGCTGCCACCTTCCCTGTGCCTGCGAATCCCCCGTGGGCGCTCCCCAGCTCATGTTTGAAACGTCCGTTGTCACCATCATTGCGGCCTCCATAAGACCCAGGATTTTGCTACCACCGAGCGAACCAGAGACTCGGCCCACCAGTCCAAATCCTCGCAAGACACTCGCGAGAGGCTTCCTCCGTGCTCCACCGCCGATACCAGGTCACCATATCCAGTTGATACCAATGCGTGTGCAACGTGATTTCCGCCAGGCCTAGCAACCTTTGAAGCTCCTTAACAACACTGACCGGGTTCCGTTGCAGCACTGCAACCAGTCGCAGCATACGAGCCTGCTTCTCAGGTGGTAGCACAAAACGGGCCGATTTTAGATCTAACATCATACCCAAAAACTACAAAGCCTGCGACGGTACCAGAACACTTTTTCCGTAATTTCTGAAAAAACCTAACATTTGCAAGGTTTCCAATGCCCTCCGCACATCACGTCGCACACCGGCTGCGGACTACCTATCACCGCAAAATCATCCAGGTAAACAAAAATCAACACACTGGCCCGGCGCAAGAATCGCCTCACCATTGACATAAGTTTCATAAAAGTACCCGGGGCCGAAGCTAAACCAAATGGCAACACACAAAAGCGGTATAGACAACCCTGCCAAGAAAACATTAACAACCGTCGCGCAACGTCCTTTATTGCCACTGCATAATAAGCTTGAGACCAGGCATGAAAGTAACTTGTGGTTGAAAACGAGGAAATAGGAGGAAAGCCATCAAATTTGTACAGCTTTAGGGTCTGAAATGCATTTTTTGGAGGTTTGCAATACTAAAAAACGAGGAAATCAGCTAAAACGAGACAGATCGATTGTAGCCATCCACCACCCTGGCTGTAAATGCTCTACCACCCTTGGTAGTGTATCCAAGTAGCACTTTCTCACCATTACAAACTCGTTCAAGCCCTTCAGGTTCACAATTATCCTGATCGATCCGTACGGCTTTGCCACTGAAAAAATCGTGGACACAAAACCCACGCTCCCGTTTACTCGCGTAATTTGGGGGCAATCTCCTTCGCATCGTCCAGTAATGGCAGTCCCCCCGAAACCGCCATCAGCGATGGCGCATTTCCCAACTCTAGACCCGCACCATCAACAATATACCAGAAATATACCATCAAATATATACCAGAAACTGTCATCTATGCAGAGAAAGGTAGACTTTTTATCACCAGCTGAACTAACTCCTAATATTACAAGTTCATTGGAACAAATGGAATCGAGGCTGTTTGCTGAAATGAAGAACCAGTCTGAGCAGCTAGAGCAACTAGGACTGTGCGAAAATCGAAACTTTCGATTCGATTTCGATTTTATTATGCTGTCGAAATCGAATCGAATCCGTCAGAATCAAAATCGAAAAATTCGGTTAACGAGATTCCCACTGATTAACGAGATTCCCACCGAGTAACGAAATCCTCATCGAGTAACGAGATGAATTATTTTCAATTTTATGAAAAATTTTAAGTAAATACACTGAATAAAGTTTAACAAAAAAAATTGAATCAAGTAAACCATTAACTTTAGTAAAAAATTTGTAATGACTTCGTTTTATATGGTAACTGTGCATGGTACCATATTAATCATTGCTAAAATAGTGTAGTCATTGCCTTACAACATGCCAGTGTAAGTTTACCAATCAACTAAGAGGCAATAATTTGCCAAACATGCACAATATATGAAGTTAATTTGACTAAATAAAATCTAAGGATGGTGCTACGCAAAAGGGGGAGTGTGTTAAAACCAAAATGTAGTTTTGCGCATTAAATGAAGACATAATTCAAAGTTCAATGTATTGGAGTAA
>JAHWFP010022472.1:0-14067 GCA_023313725.1 Lithobius niger | reverse complement strand
CCAGCTAAGGCCGTCAGACGCTTGAGCTCCTCACAGTCAATACAGCTATCTCAATCGGCTGCGAGTCGAAATCAAAGAGATCCGCCTGTCGGCATTAACTTAATAATAATATAATAATAATAATTCGTCACGATAGCAACAGGTCTGGCAAGGACCCTAGGACCACTAACAGCCAGCCTAAATTACAAATAGAGGACAGTCACATATAATGATATTGATTGGCCATGGGAAGGTGAGAGGATTAGGTGTTGGGACACGAATGCCTTACCACCAAGGTTAGACCTGCCAGGGACGCTAAGGTCCCCGATGGCATCGCCAAACGTGTTGGACACGGGAGGTGTAGGATTGGCCCAAGTAAAAAAATAAAAGGCAGATGAACAAATGAAACTGTTAAAAAGCATCATTATGTAAGTTTTGTTATGAGAAGCAATAAAAACAAAAGCATCTCCAAAGTGAGAATTGTCACCATTTAAAATAGATAATTTAAAACACTTTGTTGCAATAACAATAATATGATACTAATAATAAAGTTTATCACAATAAGTGAACAAAAAAATACAGTAGGGCCACAATAGTGGCCACATAGTGAGTTGCCAAAAAAAAGTTTAAAAAGAGTAAAACCAGCCATATGCTGAAGTCAATAAGATAAAACAACAACACAAAACGTAAATTAAATAAAAAAAAAATTGTTGTGTTGTAGTTAGCTCCATTTAACGTAACTGGAGAGGTCTGTTTTATGAATTTTTTTCTTGAACGTAGGCAAAGAAGTGGACAAAACAACTTCAGATGGAAGGGCATTCCAAACATTCACCACCCGATGAGAGAAGAAGTACTTCCGACAGTCCCTACGAACCTGACTTACAGTCAATTTAAGAGGGTAACCTCTAGTACGCTCATTACCTCTGACCTCAAAAAATGTACCACTATCAATGCCAGTCTCCCGCTTTAAGATTAAGTAAGTTAAACAGAGGTCGGCACGTAGCCTACTCAACTCAAGTGAGTCAAGTTTTAAAAAATGCAAACGTTCCGTGTAAGTCATATTTTTTAGACCAGGTAAAAATTTGGTGAATCGCCGCTGAACAGACTCAACGTGATCGATATCTCTAGTTAAGTGTTAGTTAACTTCTACGCGTTCCAGCAAAACAATGGCGACCTCCGTGTCGTGTTTTGGTGATGCAGTAATTAAATTGTTATATCCGACGTACGTAACATATTCTTACTGCAATTCTTGTGTTTAGTTATTGTGTAAGTGATCCAAAAGTCAAACATCCATGTCAAAATGGATGTAATTGCCCTTTAAAGCTTCACTCGGCTATTATCAACACCCAAAACTGTATGGGATTGCAAGCGGAGGTCGAATACGTCTCTACTTGGGCAAAAGAATGGCAGTTAACCATCTCGTATGCAAAATGTAAAAGTTTTCATGTAGGGATTCAAAACTATGCTTTTACCTACACCATCGAAAATGAACACTTATCTACCACAAAAGAAGTGAAAGACCTAGGTGTTTGACGTTCATCTGATCTGAAGTCATCTGTGCACTGTAATCATGTGGTATCAGCGGCAAATCGTAGAGCAGCAATTGTTCAGCGCTGTTTTAACTCGGGAAATGTACACACCAAACTCTGAGCATACAAGGTTTTCGTCTGTTCCCTGTTGGAATATGCAAGCCCTGTTTGGTCTCCCTATCTACTTAAGGATATTGACCACTTGGAAAAAGTTCAGCGACGTTTTACGAAGTCCTTACAAGGCATGCGGGAGTTACCGTACTGTGAACGTCTTAAAAATCTTCGCCTCGACCATGGTAACTTATCGGTTGACCTACCTTTGTTTGAAATTAGTTCAATAACCTGGACAAGGGGCCACAAATTCAAACTCATGCTCCCAAAAGCAAGACTAAACTGCAGAAAAAATTTCTTTGCTGTAAGAGTAATCCCAGCATGGAATTCACTGACAGACGAGACGGTTTCAGCCTCCTACGTTAATACTTTTAAGCGGTTGAATTTGAATTTGAATTTGAAAGAAAATTCGACAGAAAGCCTGCTGGCTTATGGCGTCGAGTATCCCCTACTACCAATTTTTGTACTCGTAGGGAGGTATAAAGGAGGGCAACACAATATCAAGACGTTTTTTGAAGGTGATCACGGAAGGGGCTTTCACAACCTCCGCCGGTAGCTTATTCCACAGATTGCACACTCTGAAAGCAAATGACTCTTGTCGTAATGATGTCCGGCAGCGTTGTTTCACAACCTTAGCTCCGTGGTTTCTAGTTCTAAGATCATCAGTGACAAAAAGCCAAGATTTTTCAAGTGGATTATTAGAGTTAATAGTCTTATAAGCAAAGATAAGGTCTCCGCGAGAACGTCGATAAGCCATTGTGGGAAGTCTGAGTCGTCGTAAACGTTCACTGTACGGCAGATTGGATAAACCAATGACCCGCTTTGTAGCACGTCTCTGGAGTCTTTCCACTTTGTCCTTGTCGCGTTCAAGTCTGATCCACCAAGCTTGGTTTGCGTATTCGATGATGCTTCTAACAAGACTACAGTACAGTTTAAGGAAGATCTTTGGTTGAAGCTCATCAAATGTATTTCGGACTGCTGCTAGCACAGCATAGGCCTTGGCTACAACAGATTGGACATGTGTAGAGAAGGAAAGATCACCATCGAGAATGACGCCAAGATCTTTCTGTGAAGCCTTGTCTTGTAGTAGTTTATGAGACCCAAGGTCGTAGATAGTGTGAAGACGTTGGTTGCCAGACCTAAGGATACAACACTTATTTTCGTTAAGGTTCATGTTCATGTCCTCCACCCAGTTAGTAACATGATGAATGTTGTCTTGGAGGATAGCAGCAGTTTCAGGTGTGTTAGAGGGTGCAAAGAGTTTAGTGTCGTCCATAAAGATGCCGTGGTCGACTGAAATCTTTGAGGAAAGGGATTTGATGAACATGACAAACAACAGTGGACCTAACACACTTCCCTGCGGAATCCCGCTACGTACAGGTAAAGGCTCTGACAGAGCTCCCTCGACTGAACATCGCTGATGTCTACCTGACAGAAAGTCACCGATCCAGGCGAGAAGTGTTCCCTGTATGCCTTCGTCAGCCAGGCAGTCGATTAGCTTGTTGTGAGGAATCGTGTCGTATGCCTTTGCGAGATCAAAAAATATAGTGTCGACTTGGAGGCCCTCGTCAATCCACAGTGTCACTTTGTTCAGGTAATGTATTAAGTTGTGGGTTGTCGACCTCCCGGGAATCCCCCCGAATTGATTAGGGTGAAGTTTATTGTTTTCAGCGAGGAAGTTTAGAATTTGTTTGTGGATTATTTTTTCGAGAATTTTGCCTGGAATGCTCGTAAGGCTAATTGGCCTATAGTTGGATGGATTAGTCTTGGATCCTCCTTTATGGATAGGTGTAACGTGAGCAGTCTTCCATTGAGTAGGTACTTTGCCCAAACAAATTGACTTCTGGAAAAGTGCTGTTAATGGCGAACAGAGTGCGGAGGCTGACTCTTTCAGAATAACTGGGTGGAGACCATCTGGACCTGGAGCAGATCTACTGTTGACATTGAGCAGGATGTGTTTCACTTCATCTTCTGCAACTTCAATATCATCGATTACAGAGGTGTGGATAATCGATCTTTTCGGTAATTCAATTGGTGGATTTGTTTTGAAAACCGACCCAAAGTAAGTGTTAAGGACAGATGCCTTAGCGGTTGGTTTAGTGACAAGACTGCCGTGCTCGTCTTCCAGACTTACAATCGGGGAATGTGTTTTTTTATTACGATTGACGTATCCCCAAAATCGTTTTGGGATGGAAGAAGCGCAGTTGGCTATCTCTTCTTCATACTTGCGCCTTGCGTGACGCAAGCTGGAGATACATGTGTTGCGGCTGGCTTTGTAGGTCTCGTAGTCGTGGGGGCTTTTAGACTGGGTGTAGATGTCCCAGTTCCTTCTTTTTGTCCTAATTGCTGTGCGGCAATCATGATTAAGCCACGGTAGCTTAGACTTGTTTAGCACCAGATTTGAGAAGTGTGGAGTGTGATTTAGAATGGCTTGGCTGATAGTGCGGAGGCAAAGGTCCCACGCTTGGTCCACATCAAGAGAAGCCATTGAGCTGGCAAGATCGGCATTGATGATATCGTCGCTGATACCTTCGTGGTTTGCACGATGAAAGTTCAGAACAGGTTTGTGTGCCTTGTTATTGGGAGAGCAACTGATGAAGATATGCAGGCAACAGTGGTCGCTGTTTCCAAGTGGGGGAGTGGATGAGACACTTTCGACGGCAGAACTAGAATGGGAGGCGATGACGAGATCGAGAATATGAGGTGTTTGATTGCCACGAAAGCGAGTGGGGAAATTGACGAGTTGGGTGATATTGCGGCTGGTGATGGTATCAATGAAATCATGTTCGAAGGGTGATAAGTGATCATTACCTAGTCCCCAGGTGATGCCGGGTAAGTTAAAATCCCCAATCACAACCAGGTCATTTCCATGGGAATCAATAAGTGCTTTGATAGTGGACAGACACCTTGTGTTGTTTTCATGGTTGCTGTTGGGAGAGCGGTAAAAGCATGCTACGACAATAGTGTAATGAGGGCTAGGCTTGATTTTAAGAGTAAGACTGTCCGTGAAGCCTCCTGGTGTGTCGACGATCATAAATTCGCAGTCGTTTTTGATAAAGGCCACAATTCCTCTGGCTTGTGCGTCAATGGGGTGACACACTGTCTTATAGTTTGGGATGGATAATGCCTCAATGACAGCAGCGTTGTTAACAACTTTGGATTTGGCTTCAGAGATGAAGACTGCTTGAGGCTGGTGGCTGTTAACAAGGGCCGTAAGTTCGTTCCATTTGTTAATCAGTGAGTCGGCATTAGTGTGGATGATCGGATAATGGGGATTGTTAAAAGGATTTAGGTTGCTATTGTTCACGTGTGATACAGAACTAGTACTCAACTGAAGATTAGGAACGTGTGATGGGATGTGTGGGTTGGAGGGAAGTTTGTCATGCTGATGGGGTATCCGTACTGTGCCTATCTGTAGGGTTTGCATGGGAGTATGTTTCCACTATACTACTTCCCAAATCCCGCTTTTTGAAATAGGAGAAAATAGCTCCTGTAGGCCAAATGTCAGGAGACATGTATTCGTTGGCTACGTCCGGATTCACGCAAATACAGAAGGAAGAATAGCCCGGGAATTTTGTCTTTATTTTGTGAATTGCAGTGATTCCTGCGTCAATACAACCCCTAGTTTCCCTGCAGTGGTCATAGACATCCTTAGTAGAAATTTCTACTCCCAACCGACTAACGAAAATGTTCGTAGTTTCCTTATGTGGAAATGACTCCTTGTTGCGATGTCTTGACACCACAGTGAGTGAGCTCGTAACGTTGCGTCCTACCTGAAGCATGGATTTGCGCGGAGGGGGAGAATTACTACGAGACTCTAAGGGGTTACCTTTGGGTGGCAGAGAGTAATCGTTAGATGCAACTTTATTTAACTTTTTTGTTTTTTGGTACTCTCGGTTGCTAAGATGAGTACGGAAACCGGAGTCTCCGGTTGCGTGGTCTTGCTCCTTTCCGCTGGTAGTATTGCATTCCGCAATATTTTCTTCTGTTGTAGCTACAATACTAGCGCTTGATTTGCGAGGAGCATTACATCCAGTCGTAACGGGTTCAACTATCCGATCTTCTTCGGCAGATAGCAGTTCCGAAGTATACGACGGGCCACGAAGTCGTAACGGAGCATTCGTTTGGGCATCGCTAAAACGAGGTTGGGCGTCGCTAAAACGAGGTTGGGCATCGCTAAAATGAGGTTTGGCGTCGCTAAAACCACGCGAGTTCCGGTTTAGCCTCACAACTTCCTGTTCCGGGGTCACTTCCGCTTCCTCTCCAGTTTCAAAATGGCGTTCCCACGAGTGATTCCCATGGGAGCTAAAGGCATTTCGTTGAGTAAGACGGTTATTTGACACAGAGTCGGGCCTATTTCGAGACGATGTGAGCGTCTGAACTGCACTCTTGAGGGCCGCTAGCTCCTGATTCATAAATTGCAAGGTTTTAGCGAGGCAGCTAAAGTCCGCAAGTTCGATGCGGGTCGGGTGAAAATGCAATGTGCGCGCAACGAAACATGGCATCGAATTGGATGACAGGGACTGCAGTGCTTTTGCGATGTCGAGGGCGTTTGTATAATCCTTGTCGTTGTTGGTTTGAGCTTGATTTTGTGCTAAACATGGGTCATATTTTGACAAAATCGATCTGGCCTCCGTGATCTCTTCAGACTTGAAAAAGGAGGAACACGTGCGTGCAAGTAAGTCAAGTTGAATGTTGTCAACGTTATTCGCCATGAAAAAAAGCACTTCGTTCGGAATGAGGGTCTCACGTTGCACAAAATCCTTTTCCTGCGAGTCGTTCAGAAATTTGCGTAGTAGTTGACTAGAGCTGGTGATAACACGTGTATGTTGGGTCACTGAACTGTGGTCGCCATCTTGGTCATGGTTCACGGTTAGTGTTGAAATATCGGCAGCGTCGTTGTTGGATGGTGGTATTTGCTGCCCAAAGATCTTTTTCAACCTCTCTTCCAGTTCATGTTTCGAACCAGTGGTTTGACACCCACGTTTTTTCAGTTCGTCGATCAATTCAGGCTTCTTAAGCCGGGAGACGTCAAAAGGTGTGGCTGCCATGGTACACGTTTTTGAACACGTATCACGTATCACGGTTGTTAAATTTGTCAAACTTAGCAGAGTTCTTGAAGGGGCCAGAATATTACACAGCAATCTAAGTTTTTATTGTTGAGTTAGAATTTTAATTTAGTTTTGATCATATTGGATCAGTTAATGCTCATGTGAACTTTTTTTATTGGCTTTGGGTTAAACTGTCCTGCCATGTTTTTTATTATTATTATTATTTTACATATTTTTAAAATTGTAAATAGCTTCAATTTTACTTTTCACCTCTGTTTTTAATTTTCACTACAACTGTTTCATGCATTTCATTGTTTTACCTTACAATTTTCAGGCTGGATGTTAGCGACCTTCCAGGGTCCTTTCTTGACCTGCGTGCAATTGCACCAAACTTTCTATTATTATTCTATTATTATAATATCCAATACTGCCGGCGACGCCCCAATGGGTGCCCAGTTTGGACGATGGCCCCTCAAACTCCCAGCACGCCACATGCTCATTATTGTATAAACTTTTTTTCTCGAGTCAAACAATCCAACAGTGAATACAACAAAAATATCTTACTCACACTCGGTTGAGCCGATGCCTCTGCATGCCCCAGCGTTCCGCATAGCTCAAAAAAAAAATTTGCAAACTGACCGACGTGCTAATTAAGCAACAAATCCACTTTCTTCTCTACCACCATCCACAACGCTTTTCACTGTCCGCCAACTGCGGTTTCGGCCGGTTCGGTCGTTACCGACTCCGACAATGGGTTTCACATATGAACTCCCAACTGCACGTTTCTGTGCACTAATGCCTCGCTAATTCTCAACTGTTTTTTTTACGAAAACCACAAATTAAGCATTACGAACCTGAGAAACCGCACTGGACTTTCAACATTCTCAAGAATCAATTATATCCACGTGCAGACACACCTGGCTGGCCTATCACTTTCTCCGTTCTCACAAAACACTCCACCGCCATGCCGGCCGCCATTTTTACACTCTCCAACCTGCCTCTAAGAAATTACTCACCACCAAATCGCGTAGCCTCATAGCCACGCTGCTTGCTTGGAATCAATGGCGCCCTTCAGTTCAACTGTGAAAAAGATCATGCGGAACGACTTTCCTATAGCAATGTAATAATCTTAGCTCAAGATTTTCCGACTGCTCGCGCCACCGGCAAGGAAAAGAGTGGATGGACTTGAGCAGGGTAGGGGGAAGTGGGATAGAGACGGAAGTGACGTAATTTTTGCATAAATGACTGCATTAATGAGCTAAAAACGTGCCGTAGGCATAGGGGGAAGATCCAATTATTGTAACACAGTGAGGAGGATTCTGCTATAGAGAAAAAAGATTGGGTGTAAAAACTGGAAAATGATTGGCATACCAAGACAGTGTCAATACTATGACAGTGTAATATCAATCCTCTTTACCTTTTTGCTTAGCCTCTTCATCTTTCTTTTGCTTTTCAATATCCTCCGGGTTCGTAGGATTTCCCATCTTATCACGACCAATGACCCGACCATGGAAAGGACACTGCAAAAGCAAAACAAGTCTTGTAACCTGTAGCCATGTTGCATGCCAATTTACATGCACCGAAGTAAAAAAAAAACACTTACTTTACGACGATCATAGCGAGGGCACAACTTTCCACTTGGCAAAGGAGCCCTACACTGCCACTTCACCGGAGTAAAGTTACCAGTGTATTCAATTTTACGCATGCGAAGTAACGCAGCCACTTCCTGTAAACCATGTGACACATTAAAAAAACAATTCTAATTTGTATTAGCCACAATTTGTATTATAGTTCACCCATAAAACAGTAGTTATGCAAACAACTTTACCGGCTTTACTTCGGTTACTTCATTTTCAAATGGTTGCCAGAAGCGATGTAGTCCTTCAGGCCTGTGCAAAAAAAGTGCGTTAAAAAAGTATACTATGAACATGCAGCAGGACATGTGTTACTTAAGGAATTCTTACTTTACTACAAGAGGTGTCTCCAATTTCTCACCCCATCGCAGCAAATCTACGTCATAGCGGAGTTTAGGGGCTTTTGAAAGCAGCTCTTGCTTCCGTGGATCTATAGAAGGACTAGAAGTAGACGAAGTTGCCGAAGTAGTTGATGGATGTTGTGGTACAGGATCTGGTGAAAATAGTGGCTTGTTGTCCAACAACTGTCTGTAAAGTAGAATTATCAACACCGAAATTCAAATAAATGCTGTACCTTATAATGACATTATATTTACTATACATTAATAAAAATTTGAGACATAAACGAACATCAACCAAAAACTGTTACAAGACCTAATAGGTTTTAAATAACTACAATGGAAAAATAAATAACCACACTCACTGTGCATTCTATTCAAACTAAAAACTTGTCAAAATCACAGTAAAATTAAGATCTAGAACAAGAACTTTCACTCTAGACTTGCTGAGCATTCACAACTCCCTAAAGACCTTACTTCTCCCACCATCGTTGCCATGCAATTAAAAGCACTGCAGAGCAGCCCTCCCCACAGACAATCATCTAATCCATAAAACCAACAGCCCTTTAACAATTAGAATAGGATTCAAGATGGTAAGGTATACATCTGTTTGGGTCAGAAATGTTTAAATGATTTTAGGATTATTTGCTGCGGACATGGTTGCCGATACCAACTAGTGCAGCCTCAAGGAAAACTTGTAAAAAAAAAAATGCTATCATCATTAAAATGATTAAGTGTATGCAATATGCTAAATTTTAGCGTACAGTTTTTAAAGGGCAATTACATCCTTTTTGACATGCACGTTTTACTTTTGGATCACTTACACAATAACTAAACACAAGAATTACGGTAGGAATATGTTATGTGCGTCCGATACAACAATTCAATTACTGCATCACCAAAACACTTAATGGGTACCGCCATTGTTTCGCACGGAACAACCAAAATTAATGCCGAGAGATGGAGCTGTTCTGTTTCGACTCAGTCGACAGATGGAGCCACTGTTCTGTTTCGACTCAGCTGAACGGAAGCCCACTGAGATAGCTGTGTTGGCTGTTAGTAGCTCAAGCATCTGACAGCCTTAGCTACTGGCTATCTAAGGCCGTCAAGACGCTTGAGCTATTCACAGCCAACACAGCGCTCTCAGTGGGCTACCGTTCGGCTGAGTCGAAACAGAACAGTGGCTCCATCTGTCGGCTGAGTCAAAACAGAACAGCTCCATCTCTCGGCATTCATTTTGGTTGTTCCGTGCGAAATAATGGCTGTACCCATTACACGTTTTGGTGATGCAGTAATTAAATTGTTGTATTGGACGTACGTAACGTACTCCTACCGCAATTCTTGTGTTTTTTTTATTGTGTAAGTGATCCAAACATAAAACATGCATGTCAAAATGGATGTAATCGCCCTTCAATAGTTATATGCTCACTAACAATAGTATCAAAGAAGTTTTCTTGACAGAAGTACATTCATTAGTTCGAGTTCTAGGGCTTTTCAAATCTATGAGACTTGAGAAAAGTGATTGGAATTTTACATCGGGCAATATCATTAGACGGTCGGTTCGATATCAGCTCATTAGAAAAAAAGCTGATCAGTACTGTGTTAGCCATTTAAAAAAAATCACCAACCCTCTCATTTGTATCTCTTGTGCCAAAGCTCTAAGATTCGCAGCTACTGTTGTCGGGTCTTTTTCTTCGTCCAATTTCAGCTTAGAATGGTACGAAGGCACACTGGGTGCTGCAGCGACTGGTTTGCTGATAATTTTACGGGCCAAATCTGTTAAATATCATAAATCAACAACTGTACAAAGGTCAAACGGACAGTTACGAACTGAAGCTAAAACTACCACCCTTCCATTTACCATTTTTAAGTAAAGTTGGGGCTTTTACTTCTGGTTCAAACCCTTCTTTTTCTGGAACATCTTCGAAGTCGTCATCATCACTATCATCTGAAATAAACAGCATATTAGATTAATAAATCGAAAGTACTTGTACCAGGGTAAGAAATCTCCAAATTTTGAGTTAGGTAATGTGGGGAGCGCCTGCTGAGTAAGTGTTCAAAAATTTTGATTTGGTTGAAAAACACGTTTACTTTGCGAGAGCATTACTAACGACTTGCCACCAAGCAATCTGGTGTGAGACTGACAACGCAACGTAGCGGTACGTAACGAACGGGCAGCGGCAGAAGTATAGCACTGCCAAGGTGAGGGGTGCTAACTGGGGGTCGGTTAAACGTAGTCAAAAATGTTTTGTACGCAAGAGGTATAAAATTAGCACCACAAAACTGTGATGGCTTTATGTAGAATTTCTTTCTAACTCGAATTTACGCTCCACATTTAGCCATGTTCAATTAAAAGGGCAACTACATTTCTTTGGCAATACTGCATATGGTATACGGTACTATTAAAAAAAAAAAAAAACTGATTAGGAAAAATTATATATCCCAAACTAATATAAAACCATTTTAAAATGGAATTTTATAGATAAAATTAATTTTTTTCCTATCCTAAAATACCTTTAGTTATGGGCTAAATATCGTTTATATTCATGCTCAATGCCCAAAATCTTAATTTCACTTTTAAGAGGCTTCATTAGATCACCACCAGTGGTGTCACTGTTCATTACACAGCTAGCCTTGCCACTCATCTTATCGTTTGTAGAACAAAGCTATTCAACAAGAGCGGGAACGGTGGGTGGGGCACACTAAAGGTAAGTATTTCTGGATAAGTAAAAACTAATTTTATCTTTAAAACTCCATTTTCCCTTCTATCCAAACAAACCCGGAGCTAAAATGCAAGATCATAGCCACAATCTTAATGTTAATTTTTACAATATGCAGGTACCCACCTGAAGCAAATTAGCAGGGCGAATTACATTTTGCCCATTGAACTGCCAGCCATAATATGTTCTTACTATTAGAACCACGTACAGCTCCACTGATATATTTACGATAGAGGCTGATAAATGTTGTCTTATTGTGCCATACGCAGGCTGATGAAATTTTGTGCAAGGGAGCATTAACTGCGAATGCCCAGGACGACGCCAAAGCTCTCAAATCGCGTGCTCGCACTGATCCTGGGGTGGGGGGGAATCTAGTAAATGATTTGGGATTATGTCGTAGGCTCGCCGGATGATTTCACAGAGCCACACTGTCATCTTAGAAGGGAAAACAGGTCTAGAAGATTGGAGTCATGGAGTCCTTTTCAACGTAGAGGAAAAGAGGCGTACGAAGAGCGCCCGGTCTTGTAGTGGTTGGGCAGCAGACTGGAGTTTCATGTATTTCACGTAGGCCCACAAGGCTCGAACACGGCATTGTACCCTTTCACCACTTGTTGGGTCCACCCCCGTCCCAAGGGCCTTGTTGATGATTGGGCACGGGGTTTTATCCGGACGTTGGTTCTTGGCATGGAGCATAACTACGAGCAGCAGAGTGACACTAGACCAGTAGTGACTGAAGCTGATGTGGCCATCCTTCCTGGAGGCTGCCACGGCAATGGCCACCAGAAATACCGTCTTCTGAGTCAGGTGAATAATGAGGCTATGAAGCCTCTGGTCTGTTTCTGCCCATTTTACACTTCAAAATCAGAATGAGTCATACAAATGTTACAAGGGTTATTCACGAAATGATATGTTCTACTCTGACGACACACAGAATGTCTGTCGCCGAGATTTTTTGGTGTGAGCACACTTCGTTGTTGATGAACATGAGAGGATTTTCGAAGGTTTGAGAAACCATTTTTAGCGAGCGCAAAACAATTGATCATCTTGGACCGGTGCTCAAACGATTGTGAGGGTTGGGTGTTATGACCTGCTGAGCAGTGAGAAGGAACACCTCTCGGTACTGTTAAGGAAAATTAGTAGTAAACTAATGTAACTTTAAAGTGAATTTAAGGTTTTGAGCATAAATGTAAACGACATTCAGCCTATAACTAAAAGAAAGTACTTTTCGGTGGAAGTGAAAAGAATGTTGTTTTTCGGGTGAAAAGTTACTTTTTTTTCCATGCAGGTGAGTGCCTTTTTTTTCCGTCTCCTTCACATTTGCTTAAAACAGCTTCATAATAAGAAGCATGAACGTGTCAGAAAGTGAAACTAAACTACATCGTGACATTTTATAAGCACACATCTTCGACATAATGCACACATTATACAACTTGAACCAGTTTTGTGCTTGTTACATTATAAAACAAATTTGCTTTTGCTTCAACAAGTCAAGCTACATACCAAGCAGTGATGGGGAAAAAAGGTATGTGCAGAGACTTTTAGGCGATGAGGCAGTGCTTGAGAAACCGATTTCTTTTTAAAAGTGGCCTAACTACAAAACTTCAAAACAACAATCCTGTAGCCAATTATTTAAAGTTTTTTTTTTAACGAGCACAGATGTTGTTTCCATGCATCCCATTGTTGTAACTCGTGGCAATACAAGTGGGACATTTAACAATTCGCGACATTGAGTGCCATATATTTTTTAAGGAAACTCTTTCATCTGTTTAAAATGCTACAAATCACCGATTTGTACCACATATAGTTAAAAGTTAAAAAAAAACAACCTAAAACATAGTTGTACAAAAATTTGCATTTGTGCATCCGAATAATTTGACCCTGGCATTGGCCACATATTGCCACCTAGATGTAGCATCACTAACTTGTATCCTTCAGATGAAGCTCAGGAACTCCACTAATTTTTAGCTCT
Source organism: Lithobius niger (assembly GCA_023313725.1). Lineage (NCBI taxonomy): Eukaryota > Metazoa > Arthropoda > Chilopoda > Lithobiomorpha > Lithobiidae > Lithobius > Lithobius niger. The sequence goes on along the minus strand of JAHWFP010022472.1, from coordinate 736 downwards.
CGGTATTTCGTTACAGCAGCGGCCAAAGCTTGTTTTACGTCAATGGATTTCTTTAGTTGATCTGCATTGCTACCCGCTTTAGTAAATACCTATTTTAGAACAATAAAAAAAATGATACCTTAGACCACATAATTAGGGACATAGTACATTTTGAAAGTTTACTCTAGTTGAGCACTAAATCAGACCTGAATCCACTTTTCGACGGCCGGCAGATACAAATTCCCAATAGTCTGAACAGAATCCTGCAGCGAGGACACAATGGCAGCATTGTTTGCATCAACACTAATTCCTTTCGAAACTGAAATAAATGAGGAATATTAAAAGTCGACAAATGGAAACAAATAAGGCAATGGGGGATCATACTAAGTTCCATAATGGCAGTTGACATTGTAAAAGTTGGTTTGTACTAGGACTACATGACAAATTCAAACTGCGTTACAAATTTGCACAGCGTACACTTTTACTGACCCAATGGCGACAATAAGAACCGTAGCATAAAATGCATGCTGAAGCTATGTAATATTGCCATGAAAGAATACGCTTGTAGTATTGAATTATCAAAGAGACTTTACAATGTAAGGTAAACGTTTCACTTCCAACAACCTTTAAATTCAAGCAATTAAACCCTACCAAGCCTAATACCTGCACATACCTGTGTGGACGTCCTCATGTCATCCAACATAATCTAATAATGGATCTACAGAATCTACTAGTGGATGTTTGGAGACAGGCCTAC
>JAHWFP010022471.1:0-12389 GCA_023313725.1 Lithobius niger | reverse complement strand
CCCTTTTACCAGTTTTGGTTTTTGATATATCACTTCTTTTTTTGGCTTAACTTGACTGGCCATTTTCCCTATATTTTTTATAATTTTTATTTCGTATCACTCCTTTGAGACGCAATCATTCTCAACTTAGTCGCCTCTTTATCAGTTTTTGTTTTTGTTTTAATTTGTTTTATTTAGTTCATCTGTCATTCCTTTATAAGGCCGAGCCAGTCTCAACTTCACGGCCTTTTTACTAGTTTTTGGCTTTATTTTGACATTTTATTTGTTTTTCGTGTATTGGACGCAGACACAATTTCTTTGGCAATGTTGTTCAGATTTGTGAGGACACACTAGCGTGTGTCTAGATACGCACGTTAGTATACACGTTGTCATTGTCCAAACTTTGGCCGTCCAATCAGAGATGATGCCGACAATACTAACAATTATTACAACAATATTTCCATACTTGTATACGCGCCCTCCCACGCCATTCCCGTTACACCCCCAGGCTGTAAACCAGAAAAGGTATGCAGTTTGTATCGCACTGCAGCCATTCGTCCAATTTCATAGTTGGAAGCCTTCGTTATATCGGTATCGATGAATAATCACCCTATGGGAGTTAACTCTGGGATGAGTGGACTAGAATTAGCTAGCTAGCTAGTAGCTAGTAACTCATTTACAACGTTATTGAGGGTCAGATTTTGTATTGAATGCCGCTTAGCTAGCATTCCTACACGAGTTAATTTTTGTCAGGTGGGTCATTGCCCTCCATTTTACTACATAACAATTAAATCTTTAACAACTTAATCTTTTGTCCCGCATTATTTTATTTTTCCCCAAGTACGTGAAATTGCCCAACTATCCTTCAGGATACTCGACACTTACTCTATGGGGTCACGCTACAATGGTTTACCTCCTCGACAACTGAATTGATGTGATGTTTGTTGCCTGACTTGGCGCGACACACTAGCGTGTGTTTAGATTTAGCAATAACTGGTAACTAGTTTGTTTGGGTTAAGCACCGTACTCCGTTCCGTTTCGTCCCATTCCGACGACTGACGGCAACGGATGATTTAGCGCACATTGCTTCCGTCGCTAAACGTTTCAGTCGGCTCCATTGAGCTTTTAAATTTGATCGCACCCATATGGGCAACGCAAATGAACATAGTTTTGTAGAGACCTTAAATAGGTAATTAAATAGAATATAAAGTCGTAGTAAATTAGGTATTAATTTACTTCAAAGGGCATGATGACATTTAAGTCCAGAAGGCAGCTGGAATAGGTTCGCAACTGTATTTAGTAGCGGAAAGGCGTTGTACGCAGGCGCGTGAGGGACGACGACGGCCGTCGACTGACTCTGGTGCGATCAATTTTTTACTGAAAGGACAATCCTCGAATCCCGTCCGTCAGCCGATGGGTCATCATGAGACGGAGCAGTATACGCGGCTTCTCTAATTTACATGCTTTTAATCAAAACAGAAATTTGACGGCCTACGGAACGGAGTAGTGTGCTACAAGTTTTAGAGATGTCCAGTGCTATTGATACCTGTTTTAGCTCACCTTCAACTCCAGGTAGTTCTCCAGCTTCTCCAGTTTTCCCTTCTCCTAAACAACAATCACTCCCTTCAAAAAGTTTCTCAAGGCTCACTGCGAAATTCGGATTGATTGACTGCATCCTCTTCAACAACTTGGTACATTAAGATTTATTATCCTGAAAGAGAAGAAAATTAACTTAGCAAAAAATGTCTTCGTCATTTAGAAAAAAAAAACCAGAGCGCGTCTTCCCACACTCACAGCTATGAAGGTACACAAATGAAAACGGATTAGATTCACTCGAAGGCAATAAACTACAGAACCTTACAGAAACGTTTTAGGGAGCTGTGCTTCCCCCCCCCCCCCCTCCGGAAGCCTCAAGGTGTAAAACTCCACAAATTATCTGTGGGATGGTGGGGTCAAGTAATGCACCAGGGAAAAAGCCTTCCAATAAGAATAAAGTCCCTATGATAACATACACAGAGGATTTCTGCCTGTATTAGCCTAAATATCTAACATTTTTGTAAGACTCTTTTGCCAGTTTATGCTCACATTAAAACAAAGCCACTCCAAATGTCTGCTCTTTTATGTCCAGGTAAAACCAGTCAATAATGTGCTAGTAGTTACTGTGCTATTCCCCCCCCCCCCCTCCACTTGGAGCCCCAAGGAAAAAACTGTACAATTATCTGGCTACATAATTGTCTTCATACATGGTAGCTATCACGATTGAAACTCAGTCAGTCCTTTAGTATGGGGAGATGTGCCCTACCCTCTTAAGTAGGACAGACACAAGGCAGAAATTCTGCAATTACGTGCCGAATCAACCTACCTTGTTGAAAATTGACAGGTGTGCAATAAATGGCAGTGTACCAAGGGATTTTTTTTCCGTTTCTAACTGGGACAAACGCAATTTACAATAATTAAAAATCACAAAATTCGCTAAGAAAACTGGAAAAGAATTTCTATAAACGACTTTATTCCACTAGAATGAACCTAAAATAATACCCATTTTTTTTTAGCAATGTTGTTATTTGTCACTGTGGAAATTTGGGTTAGCAGCTACCAAAATGACTTAAAATTTGGGGTTACCATCAATAAACCAAAAATGCCATCCATTTTTAAACAATGATGGTTGCTTGTCACAGTCTGGACTTGGTTAAGAAGCACCGAAATGGTCAGCAATTTTCCACTCAAAATTCCTATAAAACAAACTCAGCATTTGACAATAATTACAATACATACCTAAGTTGAAAATAAACTTTGCAAACGTGTGGTTTTATTCTTTAGAAATGCTAAATTCTCTCTAAACAACACTATAAACAGTAAATTCGACAAGCAGGCTACTAGAAGAATTTATAGGGGTTTGATGCTAAAATTAATTTGTGGTCTAAATAATTAAATAAAATACATATTGCAGCTCACCTTAATACAATTTCTCCCAATGTTCAACTCACCTTCCACTTTCAAGCTGACTGAAAAATGATTCGTCCTTCCATTAAACACACCACGCATGACAAGTTTTTTTTTAATTTCTTCCTAAACATACCCTATCTTTCGATATTTTCCCCCAACATTGTTCCCCTTCGGAGCGAATGATGCAAACGAGCCTTTGATTTTAACACCTTCACTAAGTAATTTTTAAAAATATTTATAAAAGGACGTATTGGCAGTTTATGCTTTCCTACAAAAATTCATGTCTCACATTTAACCCTAACAAAGCCAATTTCAAATCAATGCCCACAATGCCTTTCCTAAATGTTAATAAATGCAACGCTAAAATAAAAATAAAAAGAATATGTCAGGAGCTGGAAATAAACTAGGACTCCTTACTATCATCCCTGGCCAAAAATAAGAGACTGAGGTATGTTGCCAGACAGAAAACAACATGAAAGTGTTGACTGTATATCGTCAAGTTACTAAAAAGAGATAAAGAGAATTAAAAAAAAATAGTTCGTTACAACGACTCATGGGCAACACCACTCAAAATGTTACAAAGCTAATTAAAATGGGACAAATCTTATCAAAAAACTGTCCCATCCTGGAATCAAATGTAGAAATGGCAAAAATGAACAGACTGAGCTATGCTGCCAAACAGAACACAGAACTGGTTACCATTAAATTTTAAGTTAATTTTCAATTTTCAGCTATATGTTGTGCCGTTTCTAATTTAGTTGCATATCGCCATTTAGGGTCATAAGTTTTATTTTAAGTTATCAATTAATGAAATGTGTTCACAATGAATTTGATGAAAAAAGGTCGAATTGCAAAGTCATTGCCAAAAAGAAAAATTGAATAGATGTTGGTTGATTATCCGAAACGTGGACGAAGAAGACTTGACCTCAAAATTTTCGTTTTTGTCTTTTCTTCTTCTCAAGGGGCTAACCATCAACGAAGTAGAGGTTCAGGTCGGTTCAATCATGTGCACTTCTAGGAGCCCAATTCCATTTGGAAGTTGTCTTAGCCAACTTTCCTTGGTAGTCCCTACATTGTGGGTCTACAGGAACACATCCTGACAATGGGTCTACCCCTTCACCCTTTCCCAAATTTTCTTTTCACCAATGCCTTGACATCGGTATGAGGAGCCCACATGGGCGAACACACAGTGTCTGGCAGCTTGTCGTCAGATGAGACGACTTTTAAGATGAATTAAGCTTTGCTTGAGTAGAATTTCTTGTCTTACCAATTTGCTAGTGTAAGATAAAAGAATCAACATTTCTGCAATGTTTTCTTTTAATTATTCTTATTTTCACAATGCCTTTCCGACTGTTAAAATTGGCATCCAGTTGGTACATGGTTCATGGCAGATGGTACATGGCTGATGGTCGATGGTTCATGGCAGATGTTCGATGGTTCATGGCAGATGTTCGATGGTACATGGTTGATGGTCGATGGTACATGGTCAATGGTAGATGGTTGATGGTACATGGTCGATGGTACATTGTTCATGGCAGATGGTACATGGCTGATGGTCGATTGTGCATGGCAGGATCGATGGTACATGGTAAATGGTCGATGGTACATGGCGGATGATCGATGGTACATGGTTCATGGCAGATGATCGATGGTACATGGCTGATTGTCGATGGTACATGGCAAATGGTCGATGGAAAATGGCAGATGGTCAAAGGTACACGCCAGATGGTAAATGGTCGATTATCAATGGTGGATGGTCAATGGTTGAGGGTGGAAGGTTAATGGTACATGGTTCATGGCAGATGGTCGATGGTGGATGGCCAATGGTCGATGGTACATGGTGGGTGTCTATGGAGGATGGTCTATGGTGTATGGTCTATGGTGGATGGTCTATGGTGGATGGTCGATGGTGAATGGCGGAAGTGCTATGGTGGACAAGCTATGGTTGACGGGCTATGGCGGATGGTCGATGGTCGATGGTACAATATTTATTTCGATAGTGGCATGTCAAAGATCCGGGTTTTTCTGCTTGAATTTTTCCAATTAAGTCGTCCCTCTTGTCTACTATCGGGTAGAAATTCCCATAAGAGGATTATCGCTCTCAAGAAAAACACGCATTTTTCCAGCTGCAACAGTTTTTTTTTGGAAGACGAATAATGACAGACGTTATTTGGGTTAAATGAGTTAAATTGAAATTTGTTCTTTGTTCGAACTTGTGAGATACCAAGTAGGAACCATCAGCAGCTATGGGATTTAATCAGGCTTTTCTGGACAGCGTGTCAACAGAAGATTGGAGGGCTTTACGGAAGGCCCTAAAGTTCTCTAGGGACTGTAGGACTCAAGGACTCTAGGGCCAAGAGCCCATTCACTGACGCAACCAGTCAGTGACACTTTCTGCTGAAATGGGAGCAGCTCAACTCAAAATGCACAACAGTGAGCACGAAGACATGAGCAGGCATGACAATGACAGCACGAATGCCCAATTGTTGCTTTTTCCATTGCTAAATAAGGAGTTCATCTTGACAAAGACTAATAGACACGTTAAATCTATTGGACAACAAAAACGCAATCGTTGGATGGTTAATGTAAGGTTTAAGTAACCAAAGTCAAAACAGCAAAGGAACACGAATAAGCTTTCCTGTAAGGTTTCTGACACCACAGTGTTGTTAAAGTGTTAAGTGAACGTAAAACCTTACTGCTGTCCTGAAAGCGGATCTACAGAAACAAGGGAAATGGAGCGTAAAACTACATTGGCTTTTCATTCTATCTACGAATTTTTCAAAATGTTGCCCCTATCGGTAACGAAGGGAGAGGTACCGATGATAAGTCTCCAATTTCGGTTTTCGGTGAATTTACTTATCTGTGATTAGAATGCATTTAGTTAAAACCTCTACACAGGACTGTGTGAGTAATAAACTGACCAACAACTGTATTTATACAAACAACACGTGGGAATTTTCCTCGGACGGGAATTTTCTCCAAAATTCCTCAAGAGTTAAAACGAAATGTCTTGTCAAGTGTGTAATCCACAAACACATTTCATCATTTTAAGAGCTTTCCTTTGTCAGCCGTTTTTTGACCCTCTGCTCGCCACAATCCTATAAAATGTTTCTTTGAGCGAAAGTGAGCAGGGAGGCCAAAGTAGTCATTATGGTCTGGCATTGACCTCATTTGGACTTCCCTACTATTTCGGTTGTACACAAATATTTCAAATGAAGCAATTTCTACTTTTTTTTCTGTATTTTAGTGAAGCAGAGCAAAGCGAAGGAGCATCTCATACTGTCACGTTGTATGTCAGTATCCACGATACATGTCCAACAAATATATCAGATTTATTGAGAATTTTCTATATACATTCTGCGTATCATTAAGCAGCAGCAGTAGCACGAGTTGTAGTAATAGTAGCGGGTTTAAGTTTGTCGCGCATCTAATTATGACATAACATCATGTTGGTTAGCTTATCAGATTTTGTGGACATTAAAACATTTTTTATCATGAATAAAATGACGTTAAAACAATAAATAAGGTCAATTATATACAACTAGTAATACTATCATATTCGTTTTACGTTTAAAATTGGCAGCCTTCAATCTTCATGAAGATAAATAAATGCAATTTACCACCAACACGTGGAAGGACTGCGGAAGGGCGCTGAACCACTAACACCGAGCCTAGATTTAAAGGAAAAATAAAGCCAAAAGAAAGATCTATAAAATTTGTGTGAGTGGGCGTTTCAAAAAGACTGTTAGGTTTTCGAGCATTAACATACGACAGAATCCATGGACTGTTCAACAGTTGATTCCTTGAGAGCATTCCAAACTTTCACAACACGTACGGAGAAAAAGTTCTTGCGACAGTTTGTACGTGCAGCCTGTACAGCAAGTTTCCAAGAATGACCACGCGTGTACATCCTGCCTGGGGCCAAGTCGAAGAAAGGTAGATTTACATCAATCAATCCTCTCAGAATTTTTTAAGTGAGAATTAGGTCAAATCTGATTCGACGAAGTTCAAGTAATTCAAGCCCAGTCCTGGCCAAACGTTCGCCATAGTTAAGATCCCGTAGACCAGGTAGGCGTTTCGTAAACTTACGTTGTACCGATTCGATGAGATCAATGTCCCCCAATTGATTCGGAGACCAAACCGGGGTAGCATATTCAAGGAGTGGTCTCACAAACACCTTGAACGCCCAAACCTTGATGTGAACGCTGCCAGACGCTGCCTGCCTGGCCCACCCAAGGAACCAGTCAATATTTATGGATGTGGAGGGGGGGAGGGGTCAAAATGAGAACGCCAGATATTTTTCGGTGTCCCCCCCCCCCACCAACCCTCTTCAAAACCCTGAAAAAAATCTAGGCCCTCCCTCCTCAACTCGGGGTCCAAAAATTACCCCTAAGAAAACTTATGTGCTTTTCGTATACTTAATGAGACTGTGTGCTGATCCTTATGCCAAATTAAGCAAACAGCACTCCGCACCGACAAGTTACACTAGGTTTAAGGAAAACGTGCCTCGTTTTTAGCGAAAGTACAAGGTTGAGTTTGAAATGTTCTAAAAACACCGATTTACTTACACCCATCTTGTTGAGTTTAGTACAATCCAGAGTGAGATAGGTGCACTCTTGGTAAAATAAATATGATGAACGCATTATTTGCTTGTATGCGCACACCCTTAACATAGTCAGCACCTAGAAAGACAAGAAACCAAGGAACCAGAAGGCAATACTTTTCTAGAAAGTTTATTAAAAGAGCGACACGCAAAAGTACTGCTACCTACAGCTTCAAAACCATGCAAACACTCATACCCTTGGAGGGGGGGGGGGGGCAGATCAGGGAAGCTGAGGCGTTTTCAAAAATTTTGACTGCTGAAAGTGCAATTTTTTAGATCACAAAAAACTTTTTCCGCAAGTTTGGTCAGTTTTTTTGTGAGGTCCCCCGCTTGACAGGCCTAAAAATGTATGACCAATCCCATCCTCTCAAGAGGGTCCAAAATTTCCGTGACACTCAAAAAATGATCGGTACCTTACTACTATTATGACAAGTGTTTTGAATTCTGGTGCTGTCAGCACCGATTAGATTGAAAAATGTGAGTTAATAGTATTGTATTTCAAATTTCCAGGCATATCATGACAAGGGAGTTTTGGTTTATGAAATGCATTCGGGTTTCCCGTTGCTTGGATGTCTACACCGTTTTTAAGCATCAGCGGCAAGGAGCCCGATCTGTAAGGCTAGTGGTCCCGAGCACTAGACGCACAACACAACGCCATTTGCAATCATAGTGAAAGTTTTTAGTTTGAAGGATGCAGAAAATAATACAAATGGTAAAAAAAAAAAAAAAAAAAAAAAAACTTGCTGTCAATGTCGCACGAAACGACGCGGTCGTTCTTATTATCATTTCTACAGCAAATTTCGCGTGTGGTGGTAGAGCTTTCCAGATGCACTCGTAAAGATCGATGTCGCAATCGTTCGCTTGCATGTTTGCTCCGGTGATCGCTTGTTTCCTAGTATCTCTCTCCAGACCGAACAATTTTGATTTTCAGAAGTCATGCCCAGTTAGCATAATAGCCGATATTAAAATTGTCTGCCCACAGCAAAACAAGGCATGTTGGCCTTCTCAGGAATCCACAGCCATTTGCATCACTCCCAAAACGGCTGCCTCATTAGTATTCAGCATACAACAAGGGAAATGTTTTGAAGTTTTAGGAAGAAGTAGCTAGCATTCATCTACACGCGGATATACTACACTGCGCACTACATGTCAACACAAGGCCACAAGTGAAAGCCAATAATAACTTGGTACGGGAAGTACTAGCGCGTCTCTAGATACTAGAATTTATCATACCTAACTCGTTAACAGCTGGCGTCTAATGATGGGCAGGAAATGCTTCAATTCTGGGCAACAAAGTAATAAAGATTTAAAAGACGTTCACATCACGGCATGCAAGGCAAGACCACATCACAGGCCAAACCAGTTTATGCGAAGCGAAAGTTCGTCAAGCTGTTAAATAGCTGACCCAAAAGGGTTAGATTTCTTAATTTTAACTACAGGTTAAGACACCTGCTGCGGCAAGAATTACAATCACCAGAAATCATGCTTCTGTAATTACTGCGCGATGTGAACAGTTACAGTTTCGGGTCTAGAGCATTGTACATCCCCCCTCCCCAAAAGACGGTTCTGCAATTTACGAACACCCCCGGGGCAAAAGATATTACAGCACGAATACACAAGAATGACCAACCCATCACACCGACCGGCCCTCTCATACCAACAGATCGTGACCGTGCGAGGGGAACGTGCGTTTCTCATTTTTTTGCGACGGTCCTAACTAACTAAAAGGCGGGGGCGGGGGTTTCTCAAAAGACCCGAGGCGCACGATTCGCCACGGTCAAGGGTCAGGATCACCACACCACGTGGGCCGCATTCGAATAGCCAGTCGGCCCGGTGCCGTTGGTCCAAGTTCAGTGGTCTGGTGAGGTGACTTGAGAGAGAAGAGAGGAGCAGCAGCAGGCCGATCACTCCGGCGCCCACCTTGAACCAGAGCACCCCCCTCCCCAACTTCCTATCCCCCTCCCACCCCGTAGGCTTAGCAGCAGGAGAAGAGCTTGCCTGCCAAGGCTGCTGTCGTAATCGCTGACTTCACGGCTGAGTTGTCTGCACCCCTTCTCAACTCGCTTTGCTTCACACAACCAACGGATGTGCACCGCGTTCTAGCGTCCCGCCAATTCCACGGATTGAATTCAAGCACGAGGCCCTTCTAGTCCCCGTAAGTTTTCCTATCATTTTCCAATGTTTTTTCTGCTTTGTTGACACTTTCACTTCGATTATTATTATTTTTTTAAACAGTAAACAGTGATTGGGCAGCTTTGCGTTTGTATGTTACAACGCACCAATACTACTATAATTTATAAACAAAACAACGAAAAACCGTTATGCTTTGTAAATAATTCAAATTTTTTAATATTCCATACAATTTTTCTACTTGGTAACGTTGATAACGTTAATTTGTGTAAGTTGCTAATAATTTTTGCTGTACCCTCGTCGACTCCAGCGGCTGTAAAATAACTTGCTTCATTTGTCAAGTGAACTTTTTTTATGTATGGGGGAAAGTGTTTGTCGTACTGGCGAAAATCATAAAAAAAAAATCACCAATGTGTATCTAATTGAAGCCTTTCTGAAAAGTGGAGAGATACAGACGGAGCGAAAAGACGACCCCATGTGAACCACTAACTTGTGGTGGGACCCCCAAGCAAGCACAGCCGAGTGGTAAACATCCTCCGGTTCGAATCCCATGATTGGCATATGCAGTGTCTCATACTACGTAGGTCAGTCGTGACCCGGTCTACTAAAATACTACCTGGCCTAAAAAAATGTTACCTGTGTTGAAAAATGTCCTTGACAATCACAATGGAAAAAAATGAAACCAAAAATCTGTTCCACTCTTAAAGTGATGAAATTGTTGGCATAACTGACGTTTTGCTGACAAATTAACTCTGCGACATATGACATCTTGTTTATGACCATCCCGGATTTTTCAAAACCAAACAGGTTCTGAATCTTTCATATTTTGAAGCAAACACCCTCTCCCTCCCCCACCCCCCAGTTTCCGCATGTACTTTATCGGCCTACAATTATTTGGTGTTTGATGTTGCTCCTAAAATACGAAATGTTTTACAAAAAGACATCTTGAACTGAGACCGAATCACGTCCTAACACAATGGCCTCTTGTCCTCTTAAAACTACCTTTTATTTTTACCTTTATTACAAGCATTTCGCATATTTTCTTATTCTGTTCAGTGTTCACATCGAATAGTAATCTAGACTAAAGTTACTTTTTGTAACAATTTAAATCGAACAATTTCAAACAATTAGTACGAAAAGACGAGTGTTTTATTCTGTTGTTGTTTATAACGACAAAGTGGATAAAAAAGTCTCTCGTACTTTCCAGGCCAACATCCAGTATTCAAGATGGGGAGGGGGGGGGGGAATGGCGACTGGGGAATGTCGTAAGTCTACATTTTGTACCTTCGTTGAATGACGACAAACTGCCATGCGCAGCGGGGGAGGAGCAGGCTGGGGATATATCCCCCCCCCCTCTCCTTCCCTACAGGCGGTAGAAAATTTTTTCGTCCAAAACATGTCGAGGAACGCATTATTGGAGAAAAGCTTCAACATTTCAAAGCCACGAATGACTACATTGTTTTCTTCGATCCGGAATATTTCGGACATTGTTGACCCCAAATTCGGAGCGCTGAGAGACATTTTTGCCTTCCATTTCGGGAGTGGCCGTAACTAAACCTTAAGAAGTCTTTTCATCAAAGTCAGGAATTTCTTAAAACTTCAATCATTAATTAGTGGTGGAGTAGGTAAACAAAGATAAAATCCACTCTTGATAGCCAAAACAGGTCACAAGTTCATGAGAAATCACACGGCATTTAATTTTCGACAAAATATTGTTTTTGTCCTGATCACAATAAAACATGAAAAAATATACAATTACAAGGCCATGATAGGGTAAATTGCCCACACACAAACCACCATCTTGGATTTGGTCACAAGACAAAAACAATTTTTGTCGAAAATTTAATTCGTGCGATTTCTCATGAACTTGTGGTCTGTTTTCGCGTTCAGGAGTGGATTTTATCTTGTGTGGAATTTAATATTGGCGAAATCCTGTCACGAATCATGTCACTCGACATTCGCCATTAATTTGGTTACTATCACTCATTTTTGCATTTTTCACTCGTCAAATTGTGTTGTGGCCCGGTATTGCAGGTTTTTATTATTTACTCTTCTCTAATGCTTCAGCAGGAAAATAGATCGAGCACTAATGCTGAAACATTCATAGGGTGGGCTTGTCCAGCACGCAACCCTGCAAACGTTCTAGCTATGACGGTGACCGAGATATGGCCATTTAATACCAAGCTACGATTCTAGTCACCATCTTGGCGAGTAAAAATAAAAGTGAAGGTAACAACCGCCGCTTTTCACTCGCCATTTGGCGACGGACAACCGACAGCAACATTCCTCTTCAATCTTGGTCGTGCAGAAAGGCCAACTATACGCACGAAATAATGCCTTATGTGGTTTATCGTTATTACGACAATGTTGCAAGAATACCACAAAGGCTAACAGTAGTGTTCGAACAGCTGACGAATTAGTATTTCCGACACGTTTTTAGTGTTCTTCCCCCAAGAATACTAAAAGCACTTTTGACCACTCAGGTTAACATCCGGTTTTTACAGTCCGTCAAAGACTGCGACACTTTCACACACTTTTTCTTCCTTTTTGCTCTCACGATATGTCATTATTTCCGGAAGACAGAATTTGCACGACAAAAATTATCAACCGGAAAAGGTTTTACTACCACTGGCTATTAAGATCACGTCCTTGTCGAAAATCGTCGTGCAGCACAAACTTCAAAATAGGCTAGCATGAGGTCGTAATGAGTGGCAGTGCAAACTGGAAGTCT